>JAPQRQ010059963.1:0-17720 GCA_037367365.1 Apogon talboti | reverse complement strand
CCTGTGTTAAATGGACAGGTAGAACCAATACATGGCAGGACTTTTACTCTATGAAGCTGGGATTACCCAACACTGTGTATCTGTAGTGAAACATCACGTTTATGATAATAAATAGTAAAATTCACAAATTCTCAAAAAGTTTATTTCTCCACTGCCATCAGTGACACATCTTATAAAATGTGACACAAAATAAAGTGTGTACAAATGCAACCATATGATGCCCATGAATTGGTCTGCTCACTATCTTGTATTCGTAGCACTTGCTGAGACGATGGATGAGCCTAACGTGTGAAAATATTATTTTTTTTCTAAATATGGCTTCTAGAGGAAGAGTCAGCTGTGTCTCATAACTTATTTAACTCTTTCCCAAGACCATATGGTTTATGCTTGCTGACATGAAGCAAACACACTTCTGGGGAGGAAAATCTGCCACTCTTTCACTGTGCTTTTTAGTAAAAATGGATGTTAAACAATCAAAACTCCATTAGGGTTCCCAGGGGACCCATCCGTTTGAGCCTGCTGAAATTCAGCGGAGACACCTGCCGCCGTTCCGCTGCTGTGTTTAAGTATGGTACAGAGTCTCACTGGATTGGCTGGCCTGCCTTCACACGCATGCAGAAACACAGCATGAATAAGGATCCACGGTTCCAACTGTTTGCACCACTATGCTAAAGATTGAGTATTACAAACTCTACTGGCAGGGGAAGATGGCAACACTCCAGAGGTAACTAATCCGTAGGGGAAGGTAGGAGGAGAAGGAGAGAAGGAGTCGATTGGTTATCTAAGTTGGGTGTCTGTGTGAGTCTCGAGGAGGACTTAAAAAAACCTTCCCTCATTCTCCTTCTTTTTTCTTTGTTGTTCAGAAGAGAATGGTAGGGAAGGGGGGCAGAGGAAGATAAAGAGGGTTCTATTCAGGCAGTGTTAAGCTCCCCCCCCCACCCGAACTGCTTCTCTTGGTGGGAGTGCTTAAACAGACAAGGTTGCCCCCCCCCCCTCCCAGCAAAGAAAGCTGCTGAAAGGAGGGCAACATACGGCGGCCAGAGACGCGCTATTGTCCCCTTGTCCCTCTCTTTTAATAGGCCTCTTCATTTCCAATCAATCCTGCTAAATGCAAGTTTAATAGCTTTTCAATAGCAGCTTTTCCCCCCAGAGGGTAGCTGGGATTTTCTCTCTCACTCTCACCCCTTTTCTCTTTCCCATCTCGTCCCCCTCTTTCTCGCTCCATTCTCTCTAGTTTTTCTTTCTTTTTTTGAAAGGGGGCTTCCGAGGTTGTTGGCAGAGTTTATTCCCTACTCAATTATCCACTTCATCTTGGGGTGCACCATGAACTGAACCCTGCCCCTCGCCTCCTCTCTCCCTTTACACCCTCCTACCTCTATCCCTAACAGCACAATTAATGCCGCCAAACAGTTAGCTCATCAGGAACGTGAGTCCTCCATGGTTTAGACTTTTGTGGCTCTGAAAATCTATTTTCACATGAACCCATTGTCTCTAACCCTCCATCTGGGTCTAAAGAGACATACACAGCTGAAGAGTACATAAACAGCTGAAAGGGGGGAAAATATCAAAGAACAATGCATGTTTGTTCACCAATAATGTTTCCCTGTACATCATTTTACCAAAGTGCTTGAAAAGCCTATTGAGCTGTGTGTGCAAACAGGTAGACTGTATGTGTGTCACGCACTGTGGATCAAAAGAGGCCAATTTGAGAGCGTCAATGAGAAGTGAAACGTCTTCTAGCTCAGGCTATTAGGCGTTTAGCGAAGGCTGGCATTTTCCCGTCATACCTTCAGAAATGCTGTTTTTACAGTCTGCCTGTCTGTCCCTAACATTCTGCCTTTACGAGCTATTGAGCATTTTCATATGCCTCTCCTGCAAAGAGAGTTAGGGATTTTCCTCTTTGTGCTTGCAACAAAACAAACATTGATTGCAATTAAGTATCTTGCCCAGAGTATCTAAATGTTTACAATGATAATAATAATTCACTACATTGGTTGATTGTTTGGATGGATTACATGCATTGACTTGTTCTTTTTTCTTCACCCACATGCGATTTCACATGCTCACATATGGCAATTAATGCCACATGCACACTCACATACATATGCAGCCTCACAAATATAGAGTACTGAGTAGCAAAATGTCTTCACACCATATGAGTGATTCATTGCTCTCCAGATCCCTTATTGAAAATGCTCAACAGAACATCTCGACTGGCTAATGACTCATGCCAGATTCCTTTAATTCCTCCTTGCTGAATTAGACAATTCTTTGACGGTGTATTAGCAGCTTAATTACATGAATACATTTCTGATGGGGAGAGAGGGAGGAATGGAAGTAGACAAAGAAACAGTGGAGGAGAGGCAGTCAGAAGAAGCAGGGAGCTGTGGGTGTGATGGGACTTGCTCTCGGTGTGCTGCAGTATCAGGCACACATGTACATGTACACAAACACACGACGTAGCATTGGGTCTTTCACCAGACTCAAAATGAGAAGCTTCTATATTGGCTGCAGTTGAATCACATTTGGAAAGAAAGATTTGAATCCCCTTGAAATTCAACATTCCTGTAGTGTATGTAAGTTTATTCACCATGTCATCTTGAGTGCATGCAGGCAAATATGTAAACTATAGATTAGCTGTAGCATATGTGGTGCGTTTAATGCCTCAAATTTAAATTTACAAGTCCTCATCACAAAAAAATGCATTTACTCTCTTTCTTACCTTGCTGTGTGTGTGGTTTTCCATCCCCCAGTAACAAGGTCAAAACACATTTGGCCTGATACATTTTAATCCGGATTTCTCAAAATGGAATATCATTTCACGCCGCTGGATGCACATGGGGCTAAGTTTATGTGTGTGTGCATTTCTGCGTGTGTGAGCTGAGTTTGTGTGTGCAACTGCTTGTCTGAAAATGTGTATGTATGTTTATATCTATGTTTATGTGTGTTCATCTAATGTGTGAATAAGCATGGAGGGCGGGGCAGTGTTAATAGGGAGAGCGACTTGTCAGGCACTGGAGGGCACATTTAGCAGTTACTTTGACACAGTGACTTTGCTGCTTCTGTCACATGGCTGGACTTAAGTGCAAAACAGTCTCTCCAACTTGGACACAACCTATTAAAGAGCTTTGCGTCAAACCCTGCACTCTCTCTACTTCATCTCAATTGATACATTCACATCAGGAAGGATCAGGAAGAGATGGACAGATGTCAGCAATGATCCGTCCACCACTGGACATCTGCCTTGATAGAATTAGATTGAAACAGTCAGCCTCTGTGTGTGTGTGTGTGTGTGTGTGTGTGTGTGTGTGTGTGTGTGTTGGTGGGTATGAGTGTATGTGGGTAAGTAGGTTTCAATGTGGCCACGCCATGATGCTAAAGACTGAGAAAGATAATGGCATGCCAAATGACCTTTAGATAAAATGTGGATCTAACATGCACAGTGCAGTGCATTCATTACCAAGTCACCACCCTGATAATCAGTTAGACCATTCAGAAATCTGACCAAACAGGAAAAAAAAAAACCTCAGGTCATAAAAGCGACGCCCTTGAAATAACACATAAAATAACATCCGACTCTTGTTTGAAGAGCTAAGGCAGCAAAGCTGTAGAAACCTACCTCCTCTGTACACACTCTGTCCATTTTACCGTGTTTTCAAAATGACACTTAACTCCATATGTTCATTCACTCTGAGAGGCTCCTAGCTGCATTTGTAGAGAGTCCCTATTTTAGTCATGACTTTATTCCATGTCCTCATTCCCATCCACTGCAAAGAGTGCAACATCCAGTCCTGTGGGGTCTATAAATATAAGTGCTCTCAACTTGACTGGACAATTTGCTCCGTGCAGTAATAATTCAAAATGTTAAAAAATAGTGCCCGATATCTACTTGCATTTTCGTTCCCATTGGTGGAAGCAGAATCCTACGCCCAGCTGGTGTGAGTTTTCCACAATAAGAGAAGAGAAAATAAGGAGGAAAACCAGACAGAAAAAAAAGCCCAGCACAAAACAATTGGCAAAAAAGTGTCAAGCTTGGAATAAACAACCCCTTTCCCCAAATGCCATCCATTGTGCCTTGTCTAGATAAGGCTTCTAAATCGGGCTGGAAATGCAAGCTCCATTTCTCTCTGTATGGAATTATTATCCCTTTGTTTTGAGTCAGGCTCTTTTGTCTTCCTCTTCCTGTGTGTGTGTGTGTGTATCTGTGTATGTATGTGTGTGTGTGTGTGTGTGATGCTGTGCATGTGTGTTCATACAAACAGATAGTAGTGCTGAGGTAGTTGAACTAAAGTGTATGTCCCAAAGGGGACCTTGCACCCATCTCATGTTTGATCTGTCTACTAAGCTCATTATCACGAGTCCCACAGAACTTCCGAGTGCCTGATTGGGGCTAAAAACAGATACCACCCACCAACTTGTGGCAATACCCTACATGTGCTGCACATGTGTGACCACCTCTGTGTTTTCCTTTGACTCTGACCACTGCACAGGGCTTCAGATAATGTTTCTATAGCGGGTCTCCTCACCCATACCTTCATGAGATCCGGCCTCCCTCTATCCTTTCTCTCCCACTTGCATTCCAGCTGTACTTCCACCCAACCACCCACCCACTCTCACTATCTTTTTTCCCCATTCTGCGTTTTTGTGCCCAAATTGCAGTCTAACAGCTTTTTAAGAGCTGTTTTGCTGGAGTATAATCCTCCTAGCCTCCCCTTTCAGCCTTTATTCCATTGTGAAAATCTTGGCTCAGACCTAGACCCTTTTTAGAGAGTGGACCCGCTCAACTCCCCACACCTCCCCACCCCTTCCCTGCAGCTTTGCTGATACCCCCACCCAGGGCTTTTCTGCCATTCCTACATCCCACTACAATCCAACCCCATCCTCTCATTCCTCTGTTTATCACTCATATGTCTACAGTCAGTGAGCCATGAGCGCTGAAATCAATGCCTAGCAGGCCACCTTTGAGAGTTATATAAGGTGTTACTAATTGTTGATTTGCTTTTGCCATGGCTCTTTCTGCCACCACACTGCTTTTCCAGACGCCGTGTCTGCTGTTATCTCTTGCCAGCCTCTCCTTTGCACTTTCTCTCCCCATCTTTTTCTCTCTATCCTGTATCCACTGTCCCTTCCTCTCCCTCTCTGCATCCCTGGTGTGAAAATCACAGGGGTTTGTGTCAGCTTGTCAACACAACACTCAAGAAAGCACGGCATGGAGAATAACAGGAAAAAAAAGAGCCACTACATGTTAGAAAGACCGGAAAAACTGAGGTGAGGTAAAAATGGAAAAAGTGGGCTCCTGTCAGCTTCCAATTGCAAAGGAGCGGGCCTGAGAGGGGATTGATGGAACGCTGTAATCAGTCTGTCTCCAAGGCTGTCACCACAAGGTTTTTCTCTGCTGGAATAGGGCGCTGCACACATCAGGGCAGCAGTGAGGCTGATCGCATGGGTGAGCAGTGGCAGAGTTTCTCCCTGGGTAGCTGCTATAACAGATGCAGTGGATAGAGTAATAGAGTGGTATGCATACAAGGAGAGGAAGAAGGCAGGGGGGAAAGGAGGAGGCTGGGGTGGAGGAGACCAAGAGTGCTGATTTGACATAGTCGGTATGTGAACATATGTGAATGGTTCACACAGTCAGTATGCTGCAGTGCCCCACAATGTGCCATAAATACGTTCATTCTCATACTGTCTCCTCACACACACACACATAAAGATGCTCACGCACTGTCACAGTCCCATATCTTTAGGGTTTCTAGTGGGCAGAAGCATCTCTCTGACTATAATTCCAGCACAGCTTTTAAACAGCTCCCCCATTCTGAAGCCAAGAGCCAAAGAGCTGAGAGCTGACTCCGTGTAGACAGATAGCAAGTGACTGGCTGGCTGGCAGGAGGACAGGAAATAAAAAGCCATATAAAAAAGAGAGAAAAAGGGGAGGGAGTCAGTGGCAGTGGTATGAAATTGTCTGTACACATCAGCCAGCAGTGTTGACAAGATGTTGATTGAGCTCGTCTTGTCATTTTATTCCTGCTTACCCCCTGGTGTTTTAACTGCAAGACAGCTGCTGGCTGGATCTGTGTCACAGTTCCAGCCCTTTTCTGTCCCCCATACTCTGCTCTCTCTCTTTTTTCTGTCTCTGTATCCCAATTTCTCTCCCTGGCTCCCTCCCCCTATTTCACCAGCATTTGGATAGAAGGGCTTTCAGTATAATTTACTGTGCTTTTAAATCATTAACTTCTTGTGCTTCGCAAAAGCCCCGGTTTAGTGTGTGCATAACAGCTGACATGGTGGATAAAACAGCAATTGTACCTAACATGTGACAGAAATGCTGCTCAAAGATAGGGCAGAAATAAAAAAATGTAGATCACTTCATTCCCAGCTGCAGACATGACAAGTAAACAGAGCAAATAAATATATTTATTCATATAAATAATAGATTAAAAATCCATAAAACAATGAAGGGTAATGTTAAAATTGCCTCTATCTCTTGCTTTTTCTAAAACGCAGCGGAAATGAAAACAAAGGAATTCTCTACATGGATTCTGTACTGGGACTCTGGGTCTAATGCCCTGGGGTGTCAATTAATTTAGTCTAGGGATTTGCGGCCTACTCTTCCTAATTGAGCCCAGTGGAGACCCCCTCGGCTTCTCACGATAGGAAGTAGTGCGTTTCATAATTAATACTTTTTTTTCCTATATTATTATTATTTTTTAATTAGGGAGGTAATGTTGTAAATGTATGCATCTCATTAGAGTGGAAGGGCCATCTCTGCTATTGTTCACGTCTGCAGTGTTTGCTACTGGAGAGATGAGTAAGAGAGACAATCTCATTCAATAGCTGCAGTGGCATATTGAAGTCAAAGCTGTGCTTTTGTGTGTGTTTGAATATAAAACACAGCTAGCTCAATGAGTCTCATTAGTGTTGCTTAATATGTGTGCTTTTTAAAGCTTAGAGGTTAATGCCCGACTTGCCTCCATTTCACTGGAGCTCTCTTTAATTTGATGCATAATTCTTTTTTGTCAGCAGCTGACAAGAGCCTCTTCAGAGAAAGCAGCTGAGCAGTGTTATGAACTCTGCATCCAACAGGAGTGCACAAAGGCACAAAAACACTTCTAATTAAACCTGTTTGAAATGTTTCTCTTTGCTTTCCACCCATGCTTACTCCGTCATACAGAAGATATTTCTGAACTCTTCTATCTTCCCATCTCTCTGTCCAGAGAACATAACTCATGGTGATTAAACAAATTAACTCCACTCCCAGGAGAGCCACGGATCCAGTCCAAACAATGAGTGTGTGATTCACAATGCTGCCACTTCCCTGCTCTAACAAACAGCCTTCCAATTGACGTTTATTAATCAATGTCTGTGGTTAGGCTTCCACTAGAATTTCAGCTCCCCTTTCACTGGAGGTGGAGAAAAGGCAAGTTTTAATTTAACATCAATTTTCTCTCTTCATCAGATTGTCTGTAACTTAAAACATTTCTGTAAAATTACTGATGACTAAGAGCTTCCTGAACACAAGAAAGGCAGGGAAAAAAGTGTTACCTGCCGACCTCAATACATCCTGCTTTGTGTTGAGAAAAAGAAGGGAAGGGGAAAACTAATTTCCTGAAACTCCATTTCTTAAGTGTTGATTAGTAAAGGAGCATAATTAGAGTGAAATGTGAAGTCAGGGTTTTTTTCAGATTGCACCGCTTCCTCCAGAAAAATCAGGCCATGATTAATGAATAAATGATTAATGAGCGAACTAATTAATCAATTAATTATTAAGCAAGCACTCTGAACAAGAAATGGGAAGGCTGACGGTGAACAGTGGATATAAGAGATGGTTTGGTTGTGTGTTAGAGAAAAAAGGATTTAGAATAATCTGCCTGTTTGTTCTGTCTGTTTGTTTTGTCTTCTGTTACAGGGAGGATGTGGAAGAAGGCGGATGGGAGGAGATGGAAGGCACATCTCTTGTTATGAGCTTCTCGAATCTGCCGGCACCGCCTTGTGTGAGAGTAATGGCCTCGAAGCACTACATTCACCAGTTCCTACATATAACTCAGGGTCAAGACTTTAGGTTACAGAGCAGTGAAGCCTGGCGTAACATTTACCGGCTACAGTGATGATGTTTGCGTTGGGTTGAAAGCGGCCACATGACCCCAAAATACCTCCAAAAATGCTGAGGGTGACATTTAGTACCCTTCTCTAACCAATGTTCTCTCCTCCCCCTGTCTTTAAGTAGGACACCCCATCAATCTTTGATAATGTGCAGTGTGGGTCTCTCCTGTGTGACCAGGCTGATGAGACATCACAGCAGGGATTGATGTATGAAATGCAGGCTGCGAATGTAACTGTGATATACTGGACCGTTTCAAGTGAAGTTTGACCTTTTTTTCCCAGATATTAATCGCTGCAGTGAAAGAATATATGTGTGATATATCCCTCCCACAGGAACTAAGCACACTTCATTCTTTGGCGAGGGTTTCCTCTATACCTTTGACTAGCGGAGGTAGGGGCCCTTTTCATGTCTTCCAAAAGTCCCAAGAGCCGCAAACCAACAGGATATGGGACACAAAATATTATTTTATAAGCAGATGGGTTTATTGTTTCTATTAAAATGCAGCATTATTCTATAAAGCTGTATTTCCCCCCACCTCCCCTTGACACCCGGAAACATATCCTCAAAGAGAAAACATGAGAGAAAGATCTTTCATCCCTGCATATCTTTCCTGGCGTTTACTGCTGGCCTTATTAACAGACTTGTGAGTGACAGAGGCAGAGTGTGCTGGGGGAGTCTCAGGGGGCTTTGATGGGAGACAAGCGATGGAGCTGCAGCAAGCTAAGGGCAAGATCATGCTTACACAAATCTCCTCAAAGTGCTTTGTAAAGTTCTTCGTCTGCAGACCCTTTTGCCATTTACTCGTCTTTTTACTTCTGCGTACTTCCTAGACCATTGTTTTTCTAAACAACCACTGGCTGAACTGGTGCTGCATTCTGTCCTAATCATACCATGGCAATGCAGATTTCCTCAGAGTCAACTGGGTGCGAATAGGTCTTTGTCACACTGGGTGGGTTGGCTCATTGACTGTGAAAACCTGGACATATGGTGGCTGTGTGTCGGGATGTATCGTAGCATAGAATACCATGGGTTGGGCTCTTGACCCTTGCGTGGCCTTTAACACCTAAACGGCTGCACTGAAGTCTGCAGAATGATGGACTTAAACACTTCATTGTCCACTTGTCCCACGTTTTTGGGAGTTGACTCTTTGGGGTTTTACTTTGGATGAAGGATGTATGGTTTGCAGTTGGAGCAGATGTGTGCTATGTGACTGTTTTACCAAACACATAGCACGCGCCCTTTCTCAGGCTGAATGACACACACAGATGGACCTTGTCTGTAACACAAACTATAGACATAAAGACATACACAGTAACAGTGCTGGTGCTGCTGATTGCCAGACTTGTTCAGAGAAATCTTTTTTTGTCCTGGTGTATACGCCTGTAAATAAAGTGCCTGAAAGGGACATCGAGAGGAACTACTACAGTGACATACCCCTGCTAATTTAACCATATTAAATAAAGAAATGAGTTCTTCTTATTCTTATTATTTCCTCATACTATTATTGATATCTACATGTCTACATACAGGGAATAAAAGTAGATTCCACTTTCCAAATAATAATTCTGATTATCTCTCCTCACTTTAATACCTTTGGTCTGCAAAACAGGTCACATCTACTGAGAGGTCTCAGGTTTGGGGCTCTGATAAACAAGTGGAGCATTACAGGCTCTTAAGCCCATCTGGTGAGATGATCGATCATTAGACAGAGTGTGGAGATAACTCCCTCAGCTTGCCTGCTGGCTACCACTGATCCCATATCACCCTCACAGGATATGGTATGAATCACAGGAAGTTGAGATCAATCTATATAGATTGTGCCGCTTGATTACAAATGAAAAAAAAAATCTCATTTGGCTTAGCCACTCAAATGCCTCAGAGTCTGGCTGCATTAGCGTGAATGTGTGGGTGTCTGCAATCTTTCCTTTGTGTGTGTTAAATAATAGCTCCTAACTTTCTCCTTTTACTGATTTCTGATATTTGTTGAGCTCACTCTACAATCTGTCCTACCTTCATTCTTTTACTTTGCTTGGTCCATCCTGCTCTTAAATCTCACTTCTTGAGGGAGTCGTCTCTTAAATCTTAATTAAAACAGACTCCAAACCCCCCACCCTCCCAGGGGCTGGCTGAAAGCAGCTTAGAACAATCAAGAGGATGGATTAGAAGTGAGAAGAAAAGAAGAGAAGAGGAGAGGCAAGAGGGAGGGGTGGAAAAAAACAACAACGAGATTGCAACGGCAGAGAAAAATATTGAGAGAAGAGAGAAATGACCCCTTTCCTTCATCCCCCTGATCCTCTCTCCTTCCCCCTTCACTCTGTTTCTCCCTCTCTCTCAGGGCTCTGGAGTCTTGGCCTGACCTATTGACATTCAGCTTCTCGGCAGATTAAGCAGCGAATGGAGCCTCTGGAAAGGGTAAACACACTGGAGGAACAATGACCAACAGGCGGCAACCTTATTGGATTCTAATTAACTGCCAGGAGGGATGGCTAGGGGCATGTTAAGTGCTGTGGGACACAAGTTAGAGCCCAAGACCTCAAGTACCACAACTCAAATCACCTGCTCCTTTTTGCTGTAGACTGTCTCTGTGTCCCTCTACCTCCCTTTTTATTTGTCTCTTGCTATTCTTCTATCTATGTGCCTACTGTTATACACATGGCCCATGAGAATGACAAACAGAATCTTCTAAAAGCACTCCTCAGAGAGCCATTTGCCATACTAACTCTCCCTTTCTTTCCCCTCTCACCCCTCTTTTTTAACAAGGTGGAACGAGACTCATCCCCCAGAGGTAGCTGTTTGAGCAATAAGGTAAAAATAGGCTGAAAAATTGGGAGAGATTATTTGATATTGAACAGATTGAATTATCTGGAGTGGGGGGGAGAGGGATGAAGGAGAGCAAAATCGTTTTTCTGCATCACCCCCCGGAGGAACACCACCTGAGGGAGTGAGGAGAGTAAAATGGAAAGGAGTGAAGAGCTGAACCTCAGTGGTCACAAATTTGAAAATACAACCACCCCCCTCCATCCCAATTAACCAGCACGCTAATTTGAGAGTGAGTCCAAGCAGGTCTTTCTTTATGTGTGAACTTTCTCACTGGTGGAGCGGTTCCCCTGTCTTTGAGTGGTCCCCTGATTAGACCAACTCACAATGGTGCTGTGGTTTCCTGAGTCCCCTGTATGGAACCACAAGCACTAATTAGACTGGTCTCATTAATGTGTTAGTGAGAGAGAAGGCCCTGGCCATCATGGGTTGAGGCTGACACAGGAGGAAAAAAGCAATGCCCCGCTAGAGACAGGCCATCGTCACCTCAGCAGGCATATAAAGCAATTCATTAATTGGTGTGAAAACACACACATGCACACATAAAACCACAATTGACCAAACACACACACTCTCACACCTCAGTGCAAATACACATACTAACATTATGGGTATTGCACGAACCCGTTGCTTGTTAACACATTACCTGGGATCAAAGAGGCAAAGGCTGGAAGGAGAGATGGCTGGAGGAGTCATTATTTGTCAAGGAAAATTGAAGCCCAGTGTTATGTTTGTCCTTTGGCAAACCTGGCAGAATAGAGGTTTCATCCATTTCACAAAACGGAGGATCTCTTCCCTCGCCACCATCATGTGAGTCTTTGAAATCCTTGGAGTACTTTTTTTAATCAAAGCTGGGAGGAAATGAATCAGAGCTTCAGTTGTGATCCAAGCCTGGAGGTATAAAAGGGATCCACATGACCACTGTCCATTTCCACACCATTACAGCAACAGTCATGGCTGTAATAGGTTGAATTGGGCCATTGATTTCTCTCATGCACCCTCTCTTTCACCCAAAAAACTAGTCTATGCCAGTTCTGAGATATTCCCAGTTCTTTTAACAAAACATCACATGCTCAAAGACAGCTTGCACAAAACTTAAACCTCAGGCCAATAGAAGAGCACACACACATGCTCACCCCACACACAACCAATACAATATGTCCCAGCTTGAGTTCCTGGGGAGTTAAACAAAGGACTGAGTTTAAATTGGCTTTTAAAGAACTCCCCAGCACAATCAGGGAGTTGACTCGAGCTACTCTAGTGTGTCAGAAGACTGTTTAGAGAAAGAAGGGTAGTTAGACTGAGGTCTATAGTGCAGTGAATGGTTAATCTAAAGTGTGACGGCTCAAGAGCTTCCCTCAGCTGGCTTCAATGGGTCTCCAATCAGGCCTGACTACCTCTCAATCTTTGGTCAGCTGGTTTAACTGGTTTGTGATTGAGTGGATTCATTAAGAGCCTATTTATCTTTCCCAGTATCATAGTCTTGAAAGACTAGTGACATGTTCAACACACCCACGCACCGCCTACCCATGAACCTAAGCAGATGCACAACTGCATTTGCACACACACAGCATTAAGCAACACAACATCAAGTTCCTCCGAACACAGTCCTTTCAGTTTGTGGAAAAGATCTGAAAACACTTTTTTTAGCTGTGAAAAACTTTCAACTCCTCTTTCTCTTTCACCTGACGTCCTGCCTATTCTCAGCTTTTCTGCAGATTCACAACTTCTGAAAAACAGCGCTCTATCTAGAAAATTTAGTGCAAGATTCTTTCGAGGATTTGGCATGTGGCTGTGTTGAAAGTGTAATACTGCCTGAACAAAATAGCAGTCCAGGTCAACCCATGACCACCCCACCCCCCTCACACACACAGACTCTCCTAAACAAGCCACAACAAACAGCTTTCTACAGCCACTCTCTTCCTTTGATCTAAAAAATCAGAGATGAGATCTGTCTCTCTTTCCTCTCTTCTCTTTTGCCCTTTTCTCTTTTCTTTACAACATCTCCTTATATCTCACTTTCCCCTCCCGCTGAGCAGGTGTATTAAATGATGTGACTATTTCAGCAGCATTGGGCCGCACCTCAAAGTGCACTCTGTGAAGAGGGCTTTTCTCTCCTCCCCTCTTATCTTTTATCCCTTCCATCACCCCATCTCCTTTACTCTCCCTTTTCCTTTCCCTTTATCCTTCTACATCCCCTTTACTTCTTTTAACATGTTCCCTCGCACTCTAGAATATGAAATAGAGAGGGCCATGGCTCTCATCAATTTGAATTCATCTACACCTCCCTGTCTATCTCCCCGTGTGCATCTCTGGCTCAGCCTATTGTCTATTTAGCTATACGTCTAATTATGCTGTCTCACTTATGTAATTAGCGCAAAAATAAATGGCTGCCGTAGCTTTGTCTCTCCCCTTTACCCCTCCCGTTGCAGGCTCTGAGAAAACAAATTATGGAGAACAATAGGTACAAATGGCTTCTGCACCAAACCGCATGATGGATGCAGCCTGGGTTCCCTGCATCTCATCCCTTCCTTTTCCCTTCCACACTTACTCTCTTTACTCTCCCTCCCTTCTCCATTATCTCCAGCTCTATATGTCTCTGTTTGGAAACAGGGGAGGACTTGAACACTCTCTCACCCAACTACCCTATCATTGTATGGCTGTATCATCTGTCTTCCCTTCTTGGCACTGACACTATATTCACACTGACATCATATTAGGCAAGGTCCTTTTCTATCCTTTGCTTTCTTTTTCTCTCCCTGCTCTACTCTCTCTTTCTCTTCCCCTGCTGTTGTCTCCACTGGCACTCTCGTCTCCCTTATCCCCCAGAGCATTCTATACACCACGACTGCAAAGCAAACGCCTGGGACTTTCTAAAGCAAACAGCCAGCATCCTGTGCCGCAGCCCCATCTGTGGATAGTCTGAGGAGGGAACAATCAGTCCCTCTCCTCCTCTGCCTCGTTCTCTTTCCAGCCCCCTGGGATCTGCACAGCACTGGGATGCCTCACTGAGACGGGTGCAATGTGCTGGAACAATGGTTGGGCTGCTTCCTCCAGGAGGGGTGTTAGGTTCACCTCAGCCAGCTTGGGAAGCACTTAGCCATGTGTTCCTACCCTCCTTGCAGCAGCTTCACAGGAATGTGGCAGAAAAAAAAAAGCCTCAAACTAAAGTCCTGTCTTACCTCACCCTCACGTACACACTAACAGATACACGCTTGCACGCACACAGTAACTTTCTGCATGTCCAAGTGTACACCTGAGATCTAATGTTTAGCCTGAGGTGTTGAAATATCAACTTTCTATTAATCCCCCTCAGACTTGCAGTCGTTACACCTTTGTTGTTTTTTCACCTCTGCCATGCTGGAGGAAAAACAGCAGGTTTGGTTTACACCAATACAAGCGTATCCATTACCTGAAATGCTAGGCTCCTGGCAGTAAATCCCTTTGACCCCTCCACCTTGCTTTTCTTTCTTTCTCTCTTTCTTTCTCTCCCTCCCCCGTTCTCATGCTGAGCCCATCGGCGTCTCTGCATCGGCTTTCTTTGGCCAAACAGACGGCAGGAGAGAGAGACACACCTTACCCTCCTGTCGGTTCAACCACCACCCACCTCCACCACCCACACACTCACTGTTCATCACGTCTGCACAGCTCAATAACATTAACATGTTTTGTCATTGAGGGAGCAGCAGTTAAAAGCTCGATCGATAAGCTTTGACTGACACCCCTCAGTTGATCACAAATTGGCTTCCTTCTTTAACAGACCTCCCAGGGCGAGTTTCTCAGCTCTGTCCAAAATTCCGCTCAGATAAATGGAAATAAAACAGATTGCTACAAATTCTCAAACCCTTCACCCAGGCTCCTATAACAACAGACAGCAGATTTTCATTGTGCAGAGAAAAAGGAGGCTCAGCTACTGCAAGCCCACTATTTTGGTTAATAGTTGAGTCACTAACACAATATTAGCCCTGGCATTTCAGGCACTTTAAACTGACAAGAACGAAAGATGAAAGGAAGAATAAGTAGGGAGGCTGAACTAGTCGAAGCTCTGAGTCCCGCTCAGGAAGATGCACTGTTTCTATCGCTAATAAAGTGATCAGCAGGCAAGTGATCCCTTGTTTCCTTGAATGTGTTTTCTCTGCTTGTTGGTTGAGGAGATGACATATCCTGAAAGCTGGAGCATCATTAATTAGACAGTTGGACTTTGACTAATCGCTCCAGAAAGGGCACACAGCCCTGAAGATGCCAAACACTCATCCCGTCTTATCTTCCTCTGCCCCAGTGTTTGCCCTTGACCCTTGAATGTGTGTGTGTGAGTGTTAAGGGTGTTGCTTCCCTGAGCTCCAAGTGAGTCATTTCTGGATGATGTATATGTGTCATAAGACCCAGAACACCATGCTTAATATTTCAGATTTTCTATTTAGTAAGTACCACTGATGCTCAAATAACATATAGAGAGACTAAAGAGAGATGTAAAAATAAATAGGCATGTACATTTCCTGAGTGAACTTTTTTTCTGAGCCCCTTCTCAGCTAACAAAATCCTTCTCCAACAGAGCTATCTTTAATACAAGGTTAAGGAACACGGCTGGTGGAGATAACACGGGAACAGATATTGCTGCAACACAGAAGATAAATTTCAATTTGCTGTTGGTTTCTGTGTCTAGGCAGGAGATATGAAATTCTTGTCTTGCAGGGCAGGAATTGATTGGAAAATAAAAATGAATGGGTGGTCTAGTATGTCTGCGATTTCTCTGTTGTATGTTGTTTTCTGGGCTTTGGGTCTTTTGAAATGGTGATACATCTCTCTAGAAGGATGTGACACTTGCATTTTAGGGGGCAATAAATGCAATCCAAGTCGTTCTTAAAATAGCTGCTACTGTACGAACGTGACTGTTTTCCTTGGGGTGCTGTTTTAATGACATGCACAGAATTAATCCTGGTTTCTCGCTCTCTCTATTCTTTCCATTACTGTGTTTGTAGAGAAGAATAAAAGAGTAAACACATTTGTGCAGTCCCCACCAGTCTGTATGCTGATGATACAGCCTGAAGTACTGCAACTAGGGAAGAAGACTCCAGGCAATGGCAGGAAGCTGACACTGCCCCTCTATTGTCCTATTCCTTGTTATTTCCTCCCCGGATCCTCTGACTGCCCCAGAGGAAGACAAGGTGACGATGTGCAGAGACAGACACAAGGAGAAAGCGGAGACAAAAAGAGAAAAGGTGGAAATAGGTAAAAATAATTCTGGAGAAAGCTGAGTTCCATCTACAGTTTGTTGGCGACTTGGGCTTCCTGTGTTGAGCCACACCACAGTACACATCCAGTTAAATTGCAGCTGATAACGAAGCCTCAGGACACACTGCCAAGTTCTTTATCTGTGTTTACCCGCATGGCAAAGCTGATTAGAGACAGGCAACATTATGAAGCCTCATTGTTTCCATTCTCCTTCCAGTTTCTCTCTTCACTCACGTAGCAAGTGTGTGTGCGGGAAGGGGGAGTGGGAGGATATCTGTTTATGAAGAAGGGCAGAAAGACAATGGCATGCGTGCCTGACATGTCTTCAGGATGAGAAGAAACAGCAGGCCATTGTTTAAGATCTTGATCATTCATTACAACCTGTTTGTGTGTTCCTGCATGTATGTGTGTCTCTGTCAGTCTCTTCGTATGACCAAATTATATATGCAAGTGAATTTTTGGAGACTTTTTTTAGGAAACACTGTGACAAATCGGAGGATTTAGCCACTTTAAACTCTAACCCTCGCAGCAGAAAAGAGACATAGATATAATGCAGATATAAATCTTAACTTTTACGGCTGAAAGTGAATCTTGAAAATTCAGATGCAATGTTCAATAAAACACTGCAGCAGCAAAAACTATTACTTGGCACTCACATAGACAGGAAATCAAAGTAGGCCAAAATTCATTTATATCTTTGCCATGACTATGTCTCCTAAATAATGCAAGACACTTCTGTTCAAGACTCAGCTGTGTTCAGATTCTGCTGTGTCTGCACTATTGTGCACCTCGTATCTAACACTTTTCATCGGTTGGCTGGGGTTCTTGCTTCCAAACTTTCTACCTCTTACCTACTTTATCCTCAAACCCTTGCATCACAGGGGCACACAGAAACAATAAAAGTGATCAGCGTACAGAGAATAGAAAGCTTAAAGGAGGAATATGGCATGATTATCCTTCTGTGACTTTACGTGTGCATGTGTGTGTATGACAGGCAGAGGGTAGCGTAACAAGATGGAGAAAAGGTTAATGATGCTCAGCGGTCTTCCTCAGTGTTTTCCTGCTGCTTGTCAGCTTAATCATCAAGACACTGGTGACACATCTGAGCCTTATCTCTGCAACGAGCCTCCCCTCCCTCCGTCCACCCTCCCTCTCCCCAAATCTAAAACTCAGTTTTCCTCTGCCAATTCTGAGTCTCTCTGTGAGAATTCAAAGAACGGCAGAACAGCAGTTCATGAAATATGCACAGTTGCCCAAAACAAACCTCTTGGGCCATGCTGCCACTGCGTCCAGAAACATATCTGTGCTGCATGAAGAAAAGACAAATCTCTGGTAATGGGGAAAAGAAGAGATGATGGGTCGAGAGAGAAAAAGGCTTGGTCAAAGCTTATCACATTCCTGCTAGAATTCAGCTCTGTTTGTGATTCTGTGTGCATTTGTTTGTGTGTGTGTGTGTGTGTGTGTGTGTGTGTGTGTGTGTGTGTGTGTGTGTGTGTTTTTTTTTGTGTGTGTGTGTGTGTGTGTGTGTGTGTGTGTGTGTGTGTGTGTGTGTGTGTGTGTGTGTGTGTGTGTG
>JAPQRQ010059885.1:0-17734 GCA_037367365.1 Apogon talboti | reverse complement strand
TCTATCTATCTATCTATCTATCTATCTATCTATCTATCTATCTATCTATCTATCTATCTATCTATCTATCCTATTTTATCTAATCTATCTAGGATAATTAAGTTAGCTAGTTTAGTTTATTTGTTTCATGTAAATAAATACAAATGGGAAATTACACAAGTGGCTCAAACCTGTATTGGCTTATCAATCAGTCAATCAATCAAATTTTATTTATATAGCACAACATGATAAGAAAAGTTATCTCATGACACTTTACATATAGATCTGGTCTAAGCCAGACTCTTAAGCCAATACACAGACACCAACAGAATCCTCCGGGAGCAAACACTTGGTAACAGTGGTGAGGAAAAACTACCTTTAAATGGTAGAAACCTGGAGCAGACCCTGACTCTGGAGGATGGACGACTGACATGACCGGAGGGAGGGAGTGAGTGAGTGAGTGAGTGAGTGATTGGGGGAGAAGGGGGAGACACATGGATGCACAGCAAACTATAAATGTTAAAAACTAGAACTGCTGTTGCCAGTATAACTACCTGTAACTAGTACAAATACCCATAACTCTTAATACTACTACTCCAAATACAATATTAACAGTGGATATACTACTGTAGCTGTTAGTACCAATAATAGAAACCTGTACCATCCATGTAAATATATACTTAAAAACAAATCAAAGTGTATCCATCAACAAAAGTAACACCTTCAGTCCTAATCCAAACGACAAAGGCTTATTAATGACATTACACTGTGGTTAACCATCACTTCCTGTCATAAAGTTTGTCGATCGATCATTGTGCATTATGTATGAATGCAGGTGTGTTTTTAAACTGAATGATGAAGATTTAGGATGGTCATTATTAAACATACTGGTCTATAGGAAGTGTGCACACATTACTTTTATACTTTTTTCTTCACTTTTTACTTTTCTATACTTTTTGTGCATTACACAAAAAACACAACACAAATTCACTCCTTTTCTTATCTCCACATACCTCTCATGGATTATTATTATTATTAATACACTTTAGAAACAGTATATTCATTGACCGATTAATCCACTCTTTATTTCAGTATTTTTTGCTTTAAGGTCTTCAGCCTCCTCTGAGGTGTCACAGGTGTTGTTGTAAACTGTGCCACCATGTGGTCAAAGGTAGAGTGTGACTGTCGCTGTTATATCATTTTAAAGACGGTGGAATGATCATATGCGGTTTATCTCCGTTTAGTGTCTACTGGGTGTGTTTTGAAAGTGAATGATGTCACTTTTTTAGCACTAAAACTAAAATCTCCTAAGATCTCCTTTTCTATCATGTATTTCTGCACTTAAACCGGTCAATAAAACCATCCAATACCCAAAACCAATATATAATCAGATCAAATGAAGCTGTTAAATATTTATATTTCTGCTTCATGGTATTGTAACTAATAGACTGTGATGGCGTGTTAATCGTTCCGTCAGACGTTTGACAGGTTTTTTGCAGAAGCTAAAACTTTCAAAATACGACTCTGAGCCCTCACATTTTCTGACATGGCATTGAATCAGGAGCTCATTAACAGAATAATGAAATGCAGCTCTTCTTAAATTAGCCCATCACACTCAAATAAACTTCATTAGACCCACTTGTAGCATGAAAAGCAACACGCAAAGATGTCGACCAAAAATGTGACAATCTGCTCACCAGATGTGTTCAGTATATATTCACTGAAATCCCAACACGGCTGCACTGAAACACAGTCTGGATTCTAATATTTTCTCAAAAAGTCAATGTACTGTAGACAATTTATGGGTAATCATTTGCTTAGGGGAAATGTATAGTGTCCCAGTGGTTTAAAATGTAAATGCACATGTGCTATTCCACAGTAAAATAACATTCAAGCAGGTGCGAGCACTCAACACTGAATTTATATATTGTGTCTCAATATGTTTACTGTTTGACCTTCAGGATTGATTTAGACTTTAGAGAAACAATCGTGACTCCTGTGTGCTGTTCTTAACCTCCCCTGAAATATGTCATGTGTCCTTGGCTTCCTCTGAGGTTGCAGTAAAGCATGTGATTTCTCCGTTTAAACACACTTAATCCACACTCAGGTTGTTGTGTTAGTCCCCCATACGAGAGGGTTAAGAAAAAAAAAAGCATTACTAAGCTTTTGCTGTCATTTTCAATGAATCCATCTGGTGTGTGTATCATTGCAGCGGTGCGGCTGCTGAATGTCCACAGAATTGAAACAAGATGGCTAAAAACACCTCAGTGTCTGCGGTCTTGAATAAGCAAAACCCATTTGCTGCCCTCCTGTGGTTTCACAGTGAAATTGATGGTTATGATTTGAAATATAAAGCAGCAGTTTGGACCAGGTTGATATTTATAAAGAAAAGACAGCTTTGATTGTTTTAATATCTGACATTTACATTCGCTGTTGTACATTCTTGATCTTCCTCTGATGCAAATTGCGGGGGTATGTCACGTGCATGTGTGGTTTTTTTTCTAACATGAACTTAGCCCCAGCAGATGTATATCATAACACATCCTGTTTTGAAGCCTATATCCTCAGAGGAGCAGCAACAGGGCAGGTATGCCTGTCCAACTGCTCATTAGAAGAAAGAGCAAATTAATCCTCTCAGGGATCTTGTCACTCTGCGAGGCCAACAACAACAGATGCACAGACCGGCTGCTGGAAAACTTCAAATTATTGGTTAATTAAGCTTTCTTTGTGAACACTTTGCCTCTGTCGTGAGGACCCATGGAAGGAGACAAAATGTCAGCAGCAGCAGCAGTAGCAGCATGGCACAGAGAATAAAGCCCCGAGGCATGAGTGACTTCATCTCTGTGACAGTCCAAGACAGGAATGCATTATGTTCTGACTGCATGTAGACGTGGTATAGGACTGAAGCAGCTGATCCACACTGACTGATTGTTCAGAAACAGTCAAAAGCTTCACAGAGAACTACTTCAGAATGATGCTCAGTGCATGCTCTTCCATAAGGTATTCCTGCATAGTAATGATGACTATATATAGACTGCAACATGCATCGCATGCTGCACAAAGCCTTAGAGGAGTATAATGTAGTGTAGGATGGAGTATGTGGGATGGAAGATTGTGAACAAAAACAGCAACAGATCAAATAATGTTTGGTCAGTTTCTCTGAGGTGTAAAAAGTGGACAGTTAATGTATGCAAATGAAATACACACCTTTGGAAATAATTATTAAAGTACCTGTGATTGTCTCTATCCTCCTGACAACCAGCAATGTATTTTTGTCCTCTGTAGTGGACAAGAGTATCACAGTTCTATTGAAAAATTTTTTTTAATAAACACTGTCCACTGCAAAGGACATTCCACAAAAATGTTTAAAATGCATCTGAAAAAATTGTTGCATCGTGCTGTTTCCAATAAAGGCAATTATGTAATGTAAAAAAGCCAAAGCTTGTACTTTCCTGGGTAGTCAGGAGGATATAAAGTCAGTACAACAGCCCTTCAGTTGAACCTTTTGTTATTTGATTTCAGGAATATTAGTTTTTCAACATCAGATGTAGTTTATGTCACTTGTTAGTGAGAAAATGTGCGCTTGATGTCATTAATATAAATACAATAATTCCTTTATTTAAAGTAAACATTTTATGCACATTTTTCCAAACATTTTTATTCATATTTACACATAGAAAACCCAGGTGGCTTTAGAAGTCACATTTATGGCAAATGGTTTACTCACAACTTTGTTACACAGGAACAAAAATGTTTCCAAAACTGCATGTGCTGTACATAGAATTTCCATATATGAAGCATATGTACACAAGAAGTGAAAATGTATGTGCAAACAGGATATTAAGTGTTTTAGAAATTGGAAGAATTTTATATAATTACATATATGTCTACCCCATATGTTAGACATATTTGTACCTATACAAATAATACTATGGCTATTTCATATGTGGTATATTTTCAGGTATTCAGACAATACACAGTATTTTACCTTCCAGGAAACTTATCTGGAAATATCACCGATATACGGGTCTTGTATTTCCTATATGTGATTTCAACACACCCTTTAGTTTCTTCTATTCATGCTGTCCTTTTGTCAATAGGCCAAGGCGAAAGTCAAGTTTATTTATATATTACATTTAAAACAATGTAATGTGCCCAAAGTGCTGTACAAAGTTGTAGATAAAAGTACAAGATATGCTAAAACTAGTAAAAATAAGAATAAATATAATATAGCAAAACTGTTCAATGATAGGATAAATATCATCTAAAACACAACCAGAAGATAAAAACAAATAAAAGTCACACACTTGTATTAAAAGCCAGTGCAAATAAGTCAAACAACATAAGATGTGTTCACATTTGCCTGAGAAGGACGTCTAACCATATGAAATGTCTGGAATAAAGGCAGAAGATGCGTGACAAGGGTACAGCTTTACACAACCTCAATCAACAAAGCGTGCAACTGTGACGCAGGGTACCACAGTTCGTATCCTAAAACATTTTTTATTAATTAATTATTTATAATAACAATAAAGCAGCAGGTTAAATGAGCATCCAGCACGTGAAGGTCTGCCACCATCCAACCATCATCATCATCCTACAGTGGAGGTGCTTGGTTTACAGTCTTGGCAGATGAAATCTCCAGAATAGCAAAGTGACAATTTTACTGTGCTTTTCATTACAGACAATTTCCTCAGATTCCCTTGGGTACCTCTAGGAATGGGGTTGGGGGGGGGGACATGTAGTGATGTGTTGGTTTGGCGGTCTGCCAGCTGGATCAGGTGCAGTGAATAACTGTAGCCGTCCTATCTGTAAGTTACCAACCATCGATTAAACACACAATCGACACCGAGGCAACAACTGTGGCCGGATATGTGTCATTACAAAGCAGCCATTAGTTTGACGAACACAACAGAGACACTAAATCTGATGAGTCTTGATGATTCGAAACCAGTACACAAACACATCTCTGTACATTTTTTTTTTTTTTTTTTTTCCTTCATCAGCATTCAGTCCATGCAAGTTTGGAACCTCATTCCAGCATCGCCTTGAGCTTCTGTCTTGTCATGGATCACCTGAAGCCAGGAGGAGAAGCAAGTCTGGCCTCCTTGTAATGGGTCAGAATATTTATATCTATGTCCCCATCTGTGCACAAATTGTTCTCCTTTTCATAAGTCATTGAGCTAAGGCAATTGCACATGCAGGAAGGAGTGAGACCTCCCCTTGGTGTGGCAGGAGCAGCCACTGTGTCCAATATCTCTTACTTGTTTGTTTAGTGAGATGTGCTGAGAGAACAAATGTGAGCGGTATCAAACGTGACACATTTAAAGTCTGAGCGGATGTTTTTGAATAAATCTGTCAGATTGTGCTGTCTTCATTGTGTTCATCAATTACTGGGTTTGTGTTGTGCTTTGGAGGCTCCGCTCGCTCCAGTAAATGAGTCCAGCGCGCCTCATATTTTATCACATTTGCACAAATATGCTTGCTGGAGATAACAAACACTGTTGAACGCTGTAGAATATTTTACGTGTCTGCATGTGTGCCTACATATTTGGATAGCCGCAGTTGTGGGAAAAAAACTCCTCATTTTGCTCAGATGAGACGACGTTCGGTTAACTTTACTGATTTGTACAATGTTATGTAGGACGAAGTCAGAGGAAGTGTTGAGAATCTGAGAGGTTATGTAATTATTGTGTGTTTTTTGGAAAGTGATCATATTTCTCTCTTAGACGTTCTGACTGATCAGTGACTTTATGGTCTGTTCTTCTTGCACAGCTGACCATTTCTAAGAATAATCAGCCATTACTAGTTGGTCGTAGACTTTCTTCTTCAGTCCAAAGTCCAAGATTTGTTTCTGAGCTCATCATTTACGTTATAAGATACACAGCCTGGCCAGAAAAAAACCCATGCTCTTATATGTTAATGAACTGCCTTTAGTTTGGATGACAGTATGCATTCACTGTGGGATCATTTAATTACGCTAATGCGATGTCGCAACATTTATATCTGTCACTCAACATCACTGAACCAAGATGCTACAGAGTGAATAGAATAAAATAGGATAGAATAGAATAGAATAGCGTGTTCAATAGTGTTCAATGAAATTACCAGTGCTATTCCAGTCAGTGCAAACAATATGAATAAAAAAAACTAATACGCCAAAAAATAAGAATAGAGCAAAAGTAAAGATAAGATAATAGAATATAAAATTTAACAAAAGTAAAATAAGAATAGAACTAAAAGTAGAATAAAATAAAACAGACAAAATATGAACAGATGCAATATTTTCAATATTAACAGTATTAACAATGTGTGTATCTATGAATATTAGCAATATGTATGGTGTGTATATCTATGAAAGTATAAAAAATTGCACATTTGCATTTGAATAAATATTAAATAAATATTGCATTGTTATTGTAAGACCGGAGGATTATTGCACAATTTATTGCACATAATTCACAGTTTTACAGGGTTATTGCACATTATTGGAGGTGATTGCATGCATCAGTTAGAGTTAAAGAACTTTTCGCAGCTGAAACATGTTAATCTTTGCAGTAAATATCCAATGGAAGGTTACTAATTCTTTGCATTGTTAAATTCATATGAGGAGTATTTAAATGTATATTCTGATATGCAGAGAGACTGATAAAGTATTCTTCAGTCTTGAGTTTAGGATTTTTTCGACTAGAGGTGCTGCTCCAAATCCTGTATTTCCTCAGTATAAGATCCCTTAGTTCCCCTCCACATTGTGTCAGATTGTGTTCTCGATGTGTGGAAATCATTTATTTCACATATGCATCATGATGCAGACATTATAATCAAATCATGAAGCCACTGAATCTTCACATCTCTACTTATAATGCACTGCAGAAGGATTTATGTTTTGTTATTGAAATGTTTATCTACTGAGGTGAGTCACACGCACACTGGTATTGAAAACATCCAGCTGTTTATATTACAGATAGTAGTAATGTGATTTTTGAAAGCACCCTCTAAATAAAAAGGAGTTCAGATTGACTCACATCTGACTGTTCGTTTTTACTGATTAATAAGGGAGCAATGTGCAAAAATATGGGAAACTGATGAGGTAAAGCATTAGTAAACAGATAAAAGTCTATTTGTAGTGCATCTTTCAAAATCTGAGTTACAAAAAGCTTTACAACAGAAAAAAAAAACAGAAAACAAAACAGGTCATAAATACACATACACAGGAAACACAGCACTTAAAACTGAAGCATAAAACATATTGAAAAAGGGTATGTTTTAAGCTGTGTTTTAAAACTCTCGAGGGTGTTTGCATGAGCTGACCTCCAGTGGCAGACTATTCCATAGCCTGGTCCCAGGACAGCAAACACACACAGTCTCCTCCTGTTTCTAGTCGTACAGAGAGTACAGTGAGCAGACCTCATCTCAGTGCACTGGGATGAAACGATGCATCCCATGCAAAAACCTTCCTCTTCAAACCGATGAAATACTGGATCATCTGTCTGTACTGCCAGTCTAAGTTCTTTTCAGGCTTTTTTTGTTGTAGCTGGATATAATTAATAGTGTTAAAATCACACTGAGGATAGTGATAGTGAGTTATTTGCTGCAGTTACATTTGTTGTATTGACGAAAAGGCAAAAACATGAAGATGAGATTTTCATATAGACTTATTGTCATTCAAATATACACAAATAGAAATTTCGTGTGTGTGTCATTTTAGATTCACTCATCAGTGCTCCAACAGAGAACCCATGGGGTATTTGAGAATATCTGATGTGAACTTGAGAAAGGAGGTTACCACTGTCAAATTTCTAAGTTTCTCCCATTTATTCCCTGAGCACTTCTGTTGTTTAGAGGAGCTGATGTCGCCTCTAATAAGCAGAGAAAACACTAACTATTGAGACAGAATTTGACCGGGGGCCTCTTGGCAACAGCCCATAAACACTGAGAGAAACCCTGTCTAAATAACACTGTTGTGGATCATAGATTCTTCTACACAGGGACGGGGAGACTGGGCACGACCTGATCAACTGAGTGGCATGGAAAACCTTAAATGGTTTTATCTTGGATTTCTTTGAACTGAACTGGGTTTATACATTAGCTGCTCTGCTTCACAAAAAAAATTCACACTCCCTTATGAGCTACTTTTACGCAAGCGATGAATTGAAAATGTGGAGAAATGTGACCAACAGGAGCGTCATCCAGGTGCCACGTTAAAACCGGCAATAAATCACTGCAGCCCTTTCTCTTCATATCCAAATCAAATTCGACTCAGCTCCCCTTTTGACATTGCCGTTTTTCTCTGCTATTTTCCATTAAACCTACATTCTACATATCGCCGACTCCGTCCGCCGTCGCCTTGAAAACATTTAGTGATTTGAGGTGCTGTCTGCCACTCAGAAGCCTCTGTTTGAGGAAAATCTCATTTACCTCTGAGGTACAGAAGTGTCTGCGCTTAACTCTGGACTTCTTTCACTCAGTGAGAACTAGACCTTTGTTGCCATGGTAACAGTCAAACTAACCAGCAACACCAGCCGATGAAAAGGAGGAAAACATACACGTAGGTCATATTCTGTGGCTTATCTGTGGTTAAATAATATTGTGTAAAGAGAAAATAAAAATGATGTGCTGAGACGTTGGGTCTGCTTTTTTGATCAAACCCTGGCAGCTTGAAAGACGGGGGTGATGTGGCGTCTTATACGTCTATTTTGGCTGAGCAGTTACATTTACATGATGCAACCTCAACAATTGCTAAGTAATGTGAATAAGAATCTATGACAGTTTCTATGGAAGAGCAGGACAAGCTGGGTTTTCCAACGTAACGTGAAACTAAATAAAAACTAGATCATAGGGAATTAATACTTGATATTACATTATGATGTCATGTATTTATATTAACCTTTTAACATAACTAAAGGAAACAGACCATAGTAGCTCCAGATAGCTGCCAAATGTTGTTACCACCTCCCACCAATAGATGGCGGACATGTGCCCCTTCAGTCCTAACACCATTTCAGGGGCCTATTCAAAGTGAGGAAGAAAATGCAATTTGAAAGGTGTGGTCCTGAGCTGGTTTAGCAACCAAGTAAATAAGTAAAGTTTATTTAGTTTAAGTTTTGATAGGTAAGGACCGATTTGGCTGCTCTGCTACTTGGCTAAAAAGATACTAAAACTTACTGCTTTTTATTTACTACAAATGTTTAAATTCATTTATTTTAAGGATAAGATGAAAAGGAAAAAAAAACGCAAAGAAAGCTTCCAAGTAAATATGTTCAAAGTTGAATTTTGCTTAAACTTACGCAACACAATATGGCCGCCACCCTGTGATGTCACAATATGCAAATTAGATTAGTAAATTTACTCCCATCATTACACATACCACCCCTTTGGTGACATGTAAGGAAAAATATATTAACACGTGGCCACGAGATAAGTAACGCATAGCCACGAGTTACTAATGCCCCATACTAACACCCCATGCCTTACCCTAAGTGTTTGAAGTACATGACAGTTGTTCATACTAAAGTGAAAATAAGTGAAATCAAATTGAGGTGTTGGTGTCCACACCTTACTAACTCGTGGCCAAGCATAATTTTTTTTTCTTCACATGTCACCAAAGGGGCTCCGTGCATCATAAACTTTACCCAATAATTATCTCATGTACAGTATGTCTTTACCTATAAACCACTTCCAAGATGCAGCTTTTTGAAATCTTTATATTAAAATTTTATATTTTTTTCAAAAAAACTCTAAAGGGTTAGACTCTAAAGCGTCTAAAGGGTTAACATACAACCTTCAGGCTGCACATGTTTCAAACCCTTACATCAATTACAAAGTTTTTTCCATGAACTGGTAATTAATTGTCCTTATTTCTGTTGCAGTGTGTTGAATCATTACATGAAGGGTCTTTGCAAAGCCAAACATTGTTCAGCTTTCACTAAACCCAATACTTCCCCAAGATTTACACACACACACTCTTTGGCACTGCTCTGCATGTCAGTGTCAAAGTGCCAGCGTTGGAATTGATTACAACAGTTACAGATACTATATCAACATACAACATCCATATACTGCACATTTCAAGCTAAAAATGATACATTTGGTTAATGTGTTCACAATTACAGAAGCCCCGATGGGAGAAAAGCAGCTTTTAGGGAGATGTGTGTGTGATTTAGCGCAGAGGATTGCTCATGTCTCTTCAAAGGCGCAGTGTGTCTAATGAGGACTCACACTTTGAAGTCTGTCCTGACAAAGCCTTCTGCTTTTGTTTGGATTTTTAGAAAAGATTAATTGCTCTCTGCCATTTCCATTAAAAAGAAATGAAAAGGGATGTTACTTCATTGTTTTGATTGGATTTGATTGGTTATTAATTGTAATAGCCCCATAAAAATACACACTGGCTGCCCAGTGCATTTATTATGCAACACAGTTAGATGAAGCACTTTGAAAAGCACATACAAAGACAAATGACGTGTCCTCTGTTTTGTACTTCTTCTGGGAAATGGCAGAGTAAAATCTTTTTAATATCGCACGGTTATATCACTTATATTAGGCTGAAATAAACACTCATTATTATGCTGATTTAATTTTCACCACTTCATCCTCTATTCTGTAATACATTGTGCTTGTGTGCTAATGCAGGATGCATTTTTCTGGCTCTTTTCTACAGCTGTGCTCAGGCTCTCTCATCATCTCCACTGACCTAGATCATTACTTCAGTCAGCCCGCCACACTGCTATCGGTAAATATTTCAATACTAACTGATGTTGGGGAGGGTAAATAGTCCTGTAACGCAGAGTCATGTGAGGATGATGTGGCTGTCATCACCATAACGTGGTGTAGTTGTATATCTGACCATGTATTCACGCAGGGGTGCTAGATAGAGGTCGATTTAGGGCTATTGGAAAGAAAACTCATGGGATGAAAAAATGCCCAAATGTAATAGCTACCATTCAATCACGGCTCCCAGAATGCACCAGAAGAATCACAAGCGTTCAAATCTTTATCGGCAAAAATTAACCTCAGTTTTTCTTTATTTATTCTTTATTTAGCTGTTTTTTTTCCAGTTATCATGAGTAGAATGAACATTTTGTGTTACATTAATATATTTCTTATTTATATATGCGGTTGTTGGTATAGCTATCTGTATGAATTAATGAATGTTAATAGTTGATCATTTTAACCCTTAAAGACCAAGAAGCACTTTCGTGTCAACTTCCAAATGATTGTCTCTGTAAATCTAATCATTCTTAAGTGATTTATTACAATTTTATCCACTGCATTTTGCATTTTTCATTGAAAATCAAGTATTTTCTTATATTTAATTCACTGATCGTGTAGATGTTCATAAAAGTTCAGAGTAAATTCAAAGGTTATTATTTGAAAACAGAGAAAACTAAAGAAAAAGTGACTTTTAAAGCAAATTGTATCATTAACTAAAAATAAGCGTCTGCACCGTCATTGATCCAACTCCATGGGTTTTACCGGTGAATCAATGTTGTAGAAGATGACGGTGGTTTCTCATTCACAACGGAGCCTCTGAACGTCCAAATGGGTCATATCTGATGACCATGAAAAGATGACAAACTGCATTTTACACCAATTATTTACATGTATTGACTGGATTAGAGGATCAACAGTTATTAAACATTTTATATCAGTAGATTATTTTGGTCGCTGGTGGTTGTTTCAGTCTTTAGTTAATGATGTGAAAATATACTGGACATAAAACAGTGATGCTCAAACTGCAGGACTAACTAGAAGAACTAACCATTCACAGAGGTCACAGAGGTCACAGGTCTACTGAGGGACCTACCACTGTAGGACCAAAAACCTTTAGAAATACTAAGTATCTGTGTATGATTTTATAGGATTCATTAAAATAAAATCACATCCTCTGTTTCCTGTTCCATCAGATCCATCTCAGGAGAATAAATGCAGCTTCATATCCACTTTTATTCACACAGCTCCTTTCATATTTCCCTACAGACTATTCATGAAATATGACACAGAGGTGGGTGACAGGAATCAAACATTTCATAAGAATGTGTGATTTAAGTTGAGAAGAACAAATGGAATTGGCAAAGCCTTCACTGGTTCAGACAATCTATATTATTAACTTTATAGTTATATTTTGGTCCCCATCCTCTAATATAAAAATACGTTTCCAGTCCTTCTCTTTTCAGTACATTTGTAATATTTATGGCTTAATCAAAATATTTATTCTATCTGTCTTTCCTGTCTTGATGTAATTGCTGCTCTCCAAACATTTGGAACAATGTAGATGTTTCCCTTTAATTATATTACACATGGAACAATGTCAAAACATTGAGCACTTACAGCAAAATTATATTGTCGTTGTCAGTTATTTCTGACATGGAAACACAAACACAACAAAGCCATATGTTGAAGGGAAACAGGTTTTAAATAAGACTGTGAAAAACTGTAGGTACAATAAGAAACTATGATTTGGATAAGAATTGAGGTAAGATACAGTTCTTCTGTCTTTTGAATCACGTCACTTAATATGATAATCTACTAATTTTAAACTGTAACACAATAAAATAAAATATAAAGTCTAATATAAATTATGTCTTCAATCACAGGTAACAACCAATCGACTCCATTTGCACCATACATGCACCGTTTTTGCCCCAAACTACTTAAAAAAAATGGACATACTATCAAAATACGTCCCAAATTGTCTTATGAGCTGTAATTAGCCCCGCCCCCCGAACGGGAGGCAAGGGGTATTGCTTTTGGTTTGGTTTGTTTATTTCTTTGTTTGTTAACACTGTAGCAGCAAAACTATTGGTTGACTTCATACCAAATTAGGTTTATAGATTGCCAGTGACCCAGAATAGATGTGATTACATTTTAGGGAAAAGTAGGTCAAAGTTCAAATTTTTTAGGAATTTTTTAAAATCTTTTTTTTTCCCCATTTACGTATAATGGGCGAAATTTCAAATGCCTATAAAAACATACATTTTGTTTCAATTTACTTCAAACTTGGCAATTGATATGCTGACATCACCACACACATAGACGGATGACATCATCTGAGTCGATGCCCAAATAAGCTAGAATACGTGCAAGGGGCGGGGTTTGTTGTGCCTGGCGCCACTAGTTCATAAGGGGCAGTAAAATTGTAAGAGGTGTATTTTCTGTCCTATCAAATACAAAACATCATGTGATGACCGATAAATGACATTAAATTTCATTGCGTCTCTACACAAAACATGTATGTCAACACATTGCAGAAGTGTGCTGTAAATGCAAGAAAATATGTAATGCATGCCATGTATCCACGCTTAGTTTGTGAGCATTTGACCTATTGGATGGAGTTTCTTCACATCACTTGGTCAGGCAGATGAAATTGCAGCTCGCCGTCAGCTTCGCTCAGATTAATTGGTGTCAATTTGGAGGCGACTGCAAAGCCAGTTTATTTATCACAAGTCATTTATCACTTGTCTTTGCAATATTAAACAATGTTATCTCACAGCTTTTCCTCATATTGCGCGGGCCTAAAAACAACCATAATACAATCTGGTTTATGTGTCAGTGTAGATTGATTGGATTGTTAATGATGTGCACGTCTTTGTGCCCAGACAGCGAATCACACGGGGCAGAAACATAATAAGACTCTTCCCTACCTGAGTTGGGAGGGAACAACATCTCCAATAGTCAGACCCATCACTCACAGCAGCTCAGTGCTAGTTATTGATGTGAAACGTAGGAATAGTGTCTGTTGTGCATGTGTGTGTCTGTCCATGCATGAAAGTACGTGGGTGAACTATTTGCATTCATGCATGTGAACATACATGTGCCTGTTTTTTTTTTTTCCCTCCCTGTATACGCGCTGTGTTTGGATTTTATTTCCTATAGCAGGAAATGAAAGCCAAATAAGTAGAATATCTCCAATCCTACTTTGCATATCTTCCTACCCATGTGTGTATGAAATCCCGTTAGTGTTTGTTTGTGTGTGTTTGTATCTAAACATGTGGGGGTTCATCTGCTTAAAGCGCTGTGCCTAGTGGGCAGCAGGCTGTGAAATTTAATCTCAAAGTGTTAATTTCACAGCTTGGAATACTGGGCAGGAAAATTCCCATTTGCAGCACTGAGGAACTGGGATCCCCCTTTTTACTGGTTACCATGGATACCACCAGCACACCAAAATACCATGAAAGGGATGCCGCCATCTGTGCACATTGGTTTTTTGTTTGATTTCAGCTTTACATACAGTATGATTCAGAAACAGGTGGCTCTAGTAAAGCAGGTATTTGCTTTCTTCCTTTTTTTTTTCTTCATCTCATTTTATTTCTTTGGTCTTTGTCTCCTTGAGCCTCTTCTTTTTTTTTATTTCATCTGTTATATCTGATACTTACTGTACAAGACTCAGAAAACCCTACACAGCTGTCCACTTCAAATGGCACTTGAGGTATAGAAATAGTTCAGTAGTGAGTTTCTATCAGTCGTTTCTATTTAACACAGTACAATACATCCTAAGTCACTGCAATTTTCCCCCATTAATCAACTGATATTGGCACATAACATATATTTGAAGTTGACTTAATTTTACACCCACATTTTACATTGCTACATTGCTTAAAAATAATTAAATGATAAAAATGCAGGCAGGTGCAGAAGAAAAATATAAATACTGGTGTGGGGTTGGCACTCAGTCGTACCTTGAGCTTATATAACACTGTTATCCTGAGAGAAAACAGTGGATCAGTGCATCTACTTATACCAGTCATTCTTAACCAGGGGTAGATGTGCCTCAGGGGGTCTTCTGCAGTTGCCTAGGGGGTAGCTGTAAAAAATATATAAGTCAACATACATTTATTAAAGAGAAAAAAACAACCATATATGATTATCAACTCATATATGGTTGCTGAGGTTTAGTAACTGCACTTTGTGTGTGTTCTAAATGACTAATATAAGTCATTTTAACACCATTACAGTTCATAAAAAGTAGTTAAAATATTATATCTAAAAGCAAAAGATGAACACTCAAGATTAAACTAGGCAATCGGTCAACATAAGAAGTTAATTCACACACTGAAATGGTTAAAATAATGTGTTATTTGATATTAGTTGATTTGTTGTGAAAATGCAGTGACAGTACACATTCTAATAGGATTAGTGGTGTAGTTCAGAGTGCATGAAAGCAGAAGAAATAGAGAAGTAATGGGCTAATTAACTGCTGCTTATGTTATTGTACTCTGAGGCTACACCAGACAGAAAATGTCAGAGTATACTGTATGCCACTGGCTTATACTCTCTAAATCTATAAGAATTAGGTTTTAAAACATGTCAAAGCGTGACTGTATATGCAGTCATATCCTCTGTGATGCTTTGTTATTTACTCTGAATTTGTGTTTGGAAATGGAACGTGAATGATAGATGTCTCACAATTTTGTAGAAGCAGCAAAACCTGTATGTTTCAGAAAGGAGGCAGTTCTTTTAGCAGTAGCACAAAACTCCGGTGTGCCTCTGTATACGTTTACAATTTTTAAGTTTTTTTGGGACATCCCTCAGAGGAGATACAGATTTGTGTATTCTACTCATATGAATTTTCCTGGAAAGGTCAGCGTGCCTCTGGGGTACTTCACACTGAATGCATAATTTCACACTAAATGGCAGTTTGGCAGATTGTCAGTTTTTAAGTATATTGTCATCATTGCATTCAATGACAAAGTCACAGCTGAGCATGCTGGTCTTACACTGTAGTCTACTTCTAATATATCCCACATTCTTACCACCAATGCAAAAACTGAACTGCATTTTTATTATCTAGTATGCTACACAATCCTGTCTTTTGTATCCTTGTGCATTTTAAGGCTTGCACTAAAGCAGTAACATCCAATTGTCAGATATACTGTGTAAGACCAGTGAGTCAGAGGCAGAGTCGACCGAAATTCAATAAGCATATGTCTGGTGTTGTTTATTGTGGTAACCATTTTAATTGAGTTCTTGCTCTTCTCTTTCCTGGTGATTCCTGCTGCATTCCCAAATGAGCCGTTCTGCCATTTCTCACTGTGATTTGGCGGCGAGACACACACAGCACCTGTCAGGAGTTACATTAGTCAGCCCATCTGCTCCTTACAAACTGTGGTTCACACTTCAAAGATGTCTCTTGCGCCAGCTACTGCAGGGAGGTGCAAGCCTGATAATTTGCAGAAATAATACAGCAGGGTGTCACTTATAAGGCATTAAAAAAAGACATGATGGAATCACATTTTTGCTAGTTTTCTTTCCTCAGCCTGCCTGTTAGCGTGTGTACAATCAGACCTCACTTCCACGTGATTAAAGATGTAATAACATTTATGTATAATAAACATTCCTAGGCCTGTGTTGTATCATTTGTTAAATTGTATATCTACGTTGATATCAAATGTTTCTGAAATGTTTAACTGCAGAGAAATCTGTCATTTTAATCAGTGTAATGGCCCATTTCATTTCATATCATATCCCCTTTATAAATATGCCAAACACGGGATAGAACTTCATACTGATAAATGTAAGTAGTACAATCTCAATCTACAGTCTTACAGCACTCTAGTGCATTAGAGAGCTGATTTATTAATATATTTCTTCATATATTGTTCTAGTTTTTGGTCTATTCCTCACTGTGTGACCAGTAGGTTATCTAAGTTGCAGAGCTAATATATATGTTAATGCAATGTTAATATCCTTTACCATTACACAGGTCGACTCATCTAATGTTAATACATATGACGTTACTTTAGCTAATGTTACCCACAGCTGTTTTATCAGAATGAAATAACATAATGTCACTACGCATCACTAAACTAAAAAAGATTTTAACAGTGCAACATCTGTGATCTTGTCTTTATATCAGCTTTGTGTCGTGCTGTTTGTAAGCTAATAGTAGTATTGCACGTAGTTGCTGCCGAAAAGGAGCAGAGGCATTCAGGAGTGAGCATAAGGAATTTTGTGGAAAGTTGCTCTACATAGAAATCAGTGGATGTGTGATGCCTGTGTCAGTTAACGGCATCCAAGAAAACAGCTTGGGTGTAGGCAACTGAGACAGTCAGGCAAGGAGTCCAATTTGTAAACTATGTTGTGATCCGTTCACACATTAGAAATAAAAAGCAAATACATGGGTATTTGTTTTAAAAATATCACTTATTTCACTTTTAATACACATCTCATCTGTAGACAAGGCAAATTTTCATTGTGAGTCACTACCATGATCCCATGCTTCTACATGATGTCAAACTTTTAGTTTTATTTTGATTAAAATGCAAGAAATAGCACAAAGCACATACTGTTGCAACACATTCTCACTCCTCACATACTGATGCTTTGTCAGTGCATCATTTGCTGGCGTGCTACATGGCTTCAATTTCTACTGCACACAGTTGTACGACCATAAGGGTTTTTCCAACGTGTCAACGTCACCTGGCCTGTGTATTTCTGACATCTAAGGATTTATATTTATTGAATTCTCTCTGGTGCCATGTCGATCAAAAACTGACACTATAGGAGTAGCCAAGGCGTTGAAAACAGGCAACAAGGGGTCACCGCCAAGCAGCAGAGTGTGACGACTTAAGAGTGAAGACAGGTTCACTGTGCATTTAATGTGATTGTGTAACTTAATGTTCACATTTTATCTCTTTATTGGGCACATTCACATTAGAAGACAGTGACATCAACAGTTACACTGAGGACAGTGAGTCAACAATCTCAGGTCCAATGTGGTCTACAGGGTCTGTAAGGTCCACCACTGCATGAACAGTGA
>JAPQRQ010059702.1:0-17761 GCA_037367365.1 Apogon talboti | reverse complement strand
CACTTTGTAAACTCAGTTTTTAAAGGTGCTATACAAATAAAGTATTATTATTATTATTATTATTATTATTATTATTAACTGTATCAGTGAATCACAAAATGACCCTACTGTCTGTATTTGTACAGGTACACACCCCTGGATTATGCTCTGCTGGGGGGGCACAGTGAGGTGACTCAGTTCATGCTAGAGCACGGTGCTCTGTCCATAGCAGCCATCCAGGACATCGCGGCTGCGTCTATCCAGGCCGTCTATAAAGGCTACACCGTCCGCAAGGCCTTCAGGGAGAGAAAGCAACTCCTTATGAGGCACGAGCAGCTGAGGAAGGATGCAGCCAAGTGAGCACGCGCGTGCATTTTAACACATGTATTTACACACACACAGAGACAATGCAATAATCATTGATTATATTCATTCTAGGGCTCTAGTTAACAGCTTCATCTCCATCACACAAAGCCTTTTGCATTTTTATATTTACATGCTTTGTTCTTTTGTCTTCATTATCTATCAGTCTTCCTCCTCTCACCCATATAGTCACACTCTTGCCATATCTATCTTTCTTTCTGTCATCCCTGCACACACATACATCTTCTCCCTGTCTTTCTCCTCCAGCCCCTTCTCATTCTGTCATTTGCCAATGACTGTCACCTTTGTTCTTGTCGTCTACAATACTTTTAACAAGCAAATTTCTAACCGATTATTTCTTGGTAGATTTTGCAAACAAGACAAATGTCTGAAACATGTTAAATATAATTATATTCTGTCTGTGCCTTTTGTTTCATTTTGGACTAAAACAATGTTTATCTTCAGGAAACGAGAGGAGGAACAACGAAGAAAAGAAGCTGTGCAGAAAATCTTACCAGCCAGTACAGAGAAGCAAAAGGTCCCACTGGAGAGAGTGGAGGTGGAGAAGCCCTCTTTGGTCAGCATTGTAGAAGATTTAACGATAAATGACTCGGTGGTGGAGACAAAGAAAAAATCCAAACTTGGACGCATTAAGGTTAAAGAAGAGAGACACAAAGGTACAAAATGGAAAAAAAACCTCAAAGTTTGACAAATGAAAATATTTTTTCATATTACAGTATGTAAAGTCAATCATAAACTCCCAAATGTTATTTTTACAGTGTAAAACTTTATGGTGATGATATATTAACATATTTTTTCAAATACTACATTTTGATAACAAGATTTCAAAAAGCTGTTATGTTGCTCGTTGCAGTATTGCAACTGTGGTGCTTAAATGGTTAATTTCTTTAAGTAAAGCACGCTGAAATTCTTTTGATTATTTCATGGTTGCTTTTCTTTTCTCATTTTTTTTATTCTCTCTACAGTCCACAAGAGCAGATTATCCAGAAAAAGTAAAGCAGCTGAACAACATGAGGTTCCTGACGCTTCGAGCCACCACAGTCATGTGACAAGTGACACAGTGTCCTGTAGTCTCCAGAACAACCGACTGACAGAGCTCCTCTCTCCTTCTAGTTGCAGCCACACACTCGGTCTCAAACCGAGGCCCCCGTCTGTGCCCAAGGTAAGGGAACGGCCGTCCTCACGCACAAGCACTCCTTCCAAAAACATCTGCACTGTGGACCAAAGTAGTCCTGTGAGTGAGTCCCTGCCTGTAAAGAGGGGAGACACTCACATGTGTGTGCAGACTGCTGCTGGGAAGACAGATTCCCACACCTCTTCACCAAGGCACAAAAACCACAAGGAGCAGACATCAGAGAGAGACCGAACTCACACTCCCTCATTAAGGTGCAGCTCATCTTTGGACCGTAAAAGCCTTTCAAGAAAGACCAGCACCCAGGCTGCCACAACCTGCACACACAGAGAACATGACAAAGAACAGTGCAGGAGGAGAAACGAGGCCGCACGCATCATCCAGCGAGCCTGGCGAAGGTGAGTGTATCCAGGGGGATGTTCGGTAGCTGACGACTCGGTGGATGTGGGAGATAGACAGGTCCATGTGGCGCACACATGTGCCCTCTCGTACCACATACATGCCAACCATCTTTCCATGTTGACCCCCCCCCCTCATCCATGGTCTGGATGCCATCAACACTTGAGCTGTGGGGGGGAGAGCGTGGGAGATGGGAGACACAGAGAGGCAGGGAACAGGCGGGCTGTAATCTAGAGCTTTCATACTGCTTTAACAAGAGGCAAAAAGTTCAGCCTTGCTGCTCTAATAGCTACCAGCAGCCTACCTTTGCTTTTTTCTCGCTCTGTCCCAGTCTGTGTTTCTCTAAGAGCCTGCCAATCCACTGCAGGAGGCCCTCTGTTTCCATTCAACTGACACAATTATATTCTCTATGTACTGGCTCTTAACTGCCTTGAATAAACTGTTTGTTTATGCTTCGTGAATATTAGTGTGAGGAGGTTCCAGCTTTAAGACCTTTGAAGACTGTCTGAGATTTTTTTTTTATTGACCGATATGCATGTTCTGGTGTGGATGTGCGTCTGCAGGTTTCATGAACACAGACGAAGAGCAGCCAAAATCTGTGTGGAGGTGGACTCGAATGATTCAAACCACGCCCACAACAGGAAAATGCGATCAGCGTCCACTAAATCTGCAGGGAGTAAGAGCTCAGTGCTACAAAGTATCTATGGTAAAATCCTTAACACAATCCAAATTTTTTTCTTTCTGTAGTAAACATTATTAGCTTAGTACATGCAATTTTATAGATGCTACAATACATATGACATAAAGGTAAAAACTGCACTCTAACAAAGTTCCACCTAGTCACTCAGAAGCTTTGTCTCACTCTCCAGTCAAAGCCTGCAGTATCTGATGTGTGGCTGAAGGTGCAGCATGTAGAGAGGAGTGCAGCAGCAGCACTTTTCTGTTCCAGAATATTTGGATTACCCTTTAAAGACAGTCTTTTTCCTCCGTAACTGAAACCATAATCCTTGAATTACACTAAACACTTTAACAGTGGAAAGAGAAGTTTTGTGGGATTAAAATGAGTTGCTCGGAAGGAGGTTGATTGTCATACCAGTGTAAAACATGCTGTTAATAACTAATTGTGAGAACAGGAAACCGCATCTGGGCGATGCTTCATCTCAAATACCAGGACAGTATCAGCCTAGTTCTATGACTGAGGCCTCTGGTAGGTTTCGCCCCACAGACAGGCTTGACCTTCATCACACATCACCAGGTGATGATGGGAGAATGGGCAGAAACCTTGCTGTGCCAAAACATACAAGTACGCACGTGGACCCCCAACACTCGCAGCTCCAACCTAACCCAACCTTCTGACGTGGTACTCTCCTCCCTCTTCTCATCTCACCTCCCTCTTTCTCTCCTTCTCCCTCTGACAGTCCTGGCACTGTGAAAAGTTCAGAGCTGTCAGGGGGAATGTCAGACGGCTGCGTAGAGCTATCTGCTGAACACACACACACACACACACAAACCCCCACATGGTGCCACACACACATTCATGAGACTAATTTTCTCACTGCCGCCTTTTTTTCCAAGAAGTAGACAGACATTTGACACACAGCGCTGGACTGGGTCATACAGCTCTGTCATCAAAAACATTTTTCCAATTGTTAATTAATCTGTCTCAAATGGATCTTAAAGATCACTTCATCTATCTGTGACCACATGTGGTGAGTGACACATTTATTTTGTATCTTCAGCAGCTTCCAAATCACCAAATACCACCTCATGGCTTTTTATTCGTGTTGTGGCCTTCAATAAGACGACAGTACAACACCAGACCAGCACATGCACTGTACATATAAAAGTGGAGTGGTGAAGCCTGCATGTTTTGGGCGCTCTGTAAAATACAAATGACTAACAAAGCATCTATTTTTGAACTTGGATGTGGCTGTATGATGTTGTCACTATTAGAAACCTTTATCCCACTGTGTTCTTGAAATCTAAGTGTTCAGAGGTTGTTGAACCTGTTACAGTGATAAGTAGTTCACTAAGTACATGGTAACGACTAGCATTGGTTTATGACAACTACAAATCACAAAAAAAATCTAAATATTAGGCCCCAGTGAGGATTGAACTCACGACCCCTGGTTTACAAGACCAGTGCTCTAACCACTGAGCTATGAAGCCATTATTAAACACCTGGACAATAGATGAGCAATTTAATGACTACACCTGAGACCAGTGGGTGTGGAGCTGAGTGAACGAACCAGTTGTAGCAACACGAGCTTTGTATTGTTCAAGCTGATTGGGTTGAAAATCTTACATCATCACAAACTGCAACATCAAACTGAGATTTACAGTGTGAATTATATGTTTATGTTTTCTGTACATTAACAGGCAACTCAATGGCCAGACGGGGGCGTCTACTTCGAGGCTATCAGTCACAACTTCGAGACTTGCCGCTGCGCACCCAGAGCCAGTGTGAGTGCAAACACACACACACACACCATTTTTACTGAAAAGAACTTTCCAGGCGCTAAATGTGTATATGTATTTATTTTACAGTGAGTGGTATAGACTGTGTGCATCTGACCGACACCTTGAACCAAGCGAAGCAATACTCCTACCATCTGAGACCACATAGTGCTTTACAGGGGACAAGAGGCAGAGGAAAACATTGAAGCAACACTACACAGACACCTCCACACACAACTCATGGTCTTTGATGTTTTCTCAGCTGGCTGGCAGCCATAGCTCTATAGAATTACTATACACATTGTACACTCAATGTGCCAGGCTTTCTAAAATTAAGCCATGTGACATCAGAGCCATGACCTCACAGGGTGGGGTTAAGTCTACAGAAATAGTGTGTGTAAAAGATAACCTTTCATCCATTGTGGAAGGAACACATACACACTCCATCTCCCTCGTTCTCCATCGCTCTGGCACACATACCGAGATAACCTTTCCTCCTGTTGTGGAGAATGAGGCGGTCTATCAACAGCCAGTCATACAGATAGCCCACCTGCAGCCACGGACACACACAGTTACTCTACACACCAGTCTGGCCTCTTAAGTTCCTTCTATATAAACTGTCTAAACTATGCCATTTTGTATTTACTTTAATGCATTTGCACAAAAGTTATTCCGTCCTTGTGTAATTTTAAAAATATACCTCACTGTCTATTGGATTTCTGTTGTATTACTGAAAGAATAATAAAAATGAAAAAAAAAATCCAACACCACTGTGCTGTAATTTATTTTGTCTTTATTCTTTTTTTCCCCTTAGTTTTTGTTAAATTGTGTAACTCAGTATGAACTGGAGCAGGACTGAAACAAACATTTAACTGACTAAAAGAAAAAAAAAGCAGTCAACAACAGGAAAATTCTTAAAGCAAAAATGTAAAGTACAAAATGACATTTTTTCTGTATTCTTGTGTTAAATTTTGTAATATGTACCCATACCCACTTAGATCTGTGAGTGTTTTCTTTGTAAAACATTTCTGAGGTGCACATCAGGTACAAGTCTGGCCTGTATGTTGGTCAGTACATTTCTCGAAGGTTCAGGTTTCCACGGTGAACTGATGAGCTGTGAGCCACAGTGACGCTGTAACAGTAAAGCAAGTCTGTCAGCCACTGCTCCCTGGTCGCACCGCGGGAGTACCTCTGGAACACACACATGAACAGAGTTGGTTACTGAGCAAGAATCCTCCCATGTGTTGCAGCTTCTACGCTTGATGTGTGTGCTGTTACCGTGAGGTGCTGTATGATATCTTGCAGCAGAGCAGTGTTGGCCAGCAGCTGGTTGTGGAGCGGCGTGTGCTGAAGCAGCATCGACAGGATCTGTCCGAGATGCGGCAGCTCCTCCTCATCCAGATCTCCAACACGCAACAACTGCAGGACCATCCGCAGCAGACGAGGAATAGTGCTCAGTGCTGAAACGCACGCACCCCAAATGGCCTCCCTGCAGATGTGAGAGATGTTTTGATTTACAGATGTACCCCTAGGAAATTGTAAATCGTGTGAGCAATGTTAGTGCTTTAGGGTTTAAGTGCTATTACAGTAGAAATCACATCAGCGGGATAATTTGTCACTAGAGCACAGTGTTTTTTAAACAAACCTTTTGTGGTTGGTGTCAGCAGGTGCCTCCTGCTGCAGGGTGATGAGCAGAGCCAGCAGGCTGAGGCAGCACTGAGACAAGAAGCGCAGCACAGGCTCAGTGGGCAGGACGGACAGATCCAGTAATCTGGACACAGCTCTGAGCAACCCAGCTGCCATACTGTCAGGAACCACCCCCAACTTGGCCTGAGACACATACACACAGTCAGTGAACCTGATGCTAATTTAAATGCATATTTCCAATAAAACAACACAAATAGAGCTTAGGATATGCTGGTCTAGGAGGAAAAATGCAAAAATGAATATGTAAAGAAATGACAGAAATACTCAACGCGTCCTTACCAGGTATTTGCAGATGCCATTTTGCACGATGTCAAAACACTGAGACTTTGAGCCCAGAGTTTCCATACAGTGGCACACCTCCTGTGAATGTTAACAAATATAAACATGTCTAAAACATACTGTATCTTTACTATTACCAAGACAGAATATTAGATATTTTCTACATTTATGATTTATTGCAATAAAGAAATAGAAGTTCACTCAATTACCAGAGTGCACCTGCCAAGGCCCACTGTTCACCATTTCAACCAAATCTCATATTGCATATAAAAATCCAGCCTCTGCCCCTTCAATGGATCTGTTCCCAAGTTTAATGTGTTCATCCTTCCATCCATTACCAACCCACCCACCAAGTTTAATGATGTTCTGCCCAGTAGTACTGAGTAATTCTGGTGACAGTTAAACCACCAAACAGTACCCAAAACAGCAGCCTTGATAGAGGTAACACAAGTGTACGGTAATTTTTTATGTTTCAGGGAAACTAAAATCAAGGACCATCTGGAGGTGAAATAACATCAAAAAAGTAATTTTGGTAGAATTAAGAAGCAGATGAATAAAAGTAATACCGCTATGAAAAACGCTATTTGCTCCCAGTTACTTGACACATTACACATGGATTTAAGAAGCCACCAACTTTTTAGAGGTGAAAAATAAGGCTGTACTTTTCCTCATTAACTTCAAATCCAAATCAAATTTCTCATTAGCTTTTATCAAATTGAGGAGTGTGTGCGTGCTGAAGTGCAGGAGTCAGTACGAGCCAGTGTGTCAAAATGGTGCACCTGTTGGCATTCTCTCCGTCATTAAAAACAATCTCATCTCATTAGTCCAACCGGAGTTGACACAGTGCGTCCCTTAATGCCACCCCACCCTCACCGCTACGTGTCCCCTCCTTCCTCCTTCATCACCACTTGTGATTGACTCGGACAGGGAGATGAGAGAGGCAGGATCTGAGGCCTTAATTGAGGAGCTGAATTAGTGATTATAAGCCTTCCAACCTGCTCACACACTCGCACACACTTGCTCCAGGGCATAGTTACGTTAACGGTAATTTCTGTGCAGAAATGTCACACTCCCATCATGCCATGGGCTCTCATTAGCATTTGTCCATATCCGCTATGCCCGATAACCACGCATCTCCAACCTGTGCAACGCGATAAAGGTCCCCTCTCTGCCGGAGCTCTACGATAAAGCTTCCACCCTCTGAGCTCGAGATGAGCAACGGAGAGAGACCGGGGGGACAGAACGACCACAACTGTGTCCGGAATATCAACATTTTTCAATTTTCAAAACAATATATTCTCTCTCTCCCTAGTTTGTCCTTTCACATGTAATCCAAGTTTATCTAGACAGTAGTGTTAGTAACAGTTTGTGTACATGAGGATGGCAGCGCTTTTGTTGCGAACGCACCTCCACAACATCCCAGTGGTGAGTGAACTGCTCCAGCGACGTGGGGTAAAGGCTGAGGGGTGAGAGAGAGCTGGGAGGTAAGGCGCTCTCATCGCCGACCTCCTGCAGCGAGGCAAGCTTGTCGGACGAGAAACCAGTCAGGGTGGAGAACAGGAAGCTGATGTAGTCCACGTCCCGTAGGGCTGCTTCCTGGCTCCCCACTGACCAGCCGCTCAGAGATGACCTGTGGAACATAATTAGTTAACATGTTATATAATTTCAAACAAAATCGCCACTGAACACCATTTTCAGCTTCAAATTTAAGTAACAATTCCGAGTCTTAATGTTCTCAAATATCATGGAAATTTCTTCAGGTTTTGTGTATCTACTCCTCATTTTCTTGGGACATAAGTTCACATGGTGTTCAGAAATACAGATATGAAAAATTCTTCCTTGTCCTTAGGGGAGGATAGATCTGTAACAGTAGGAAATGTTTGTGTGTAACAGTGTGTTTTTTACAGCCCAGGAGGCACATGCAGACTGATCTGTTTTCTCAATACTGCATGACGACGCTGCATTCCAGTTTCCCAAAGAGTTCTTTGTATCAAACCCATTACACACACATATCCCATCACTTATGAACGCAGTCTTCCCCCCCGCTCAAAATTTGTATAACACTGCCCCACTGACACGAGCAAAAGGTCAGACACAGGAATGGAAACACATACATGATCACAGGGAAAGGTGAGCGGGGAGTATGCAACAGAATGTCAAAAAACACTTTTGTTTACCACTAAGTTGAATATCAAATATAAAAGACCTACACATTAGCACCTGTCAGTGGAGATAAAATGACCAATGCGATAGCGCAATACTGCCATCTGATGGTGGCAGGTGAGAGTGCTCTGTGAGCGTCCTATGTTTGACTGTCAAATCCTCTACTCCCAAGACCGGCTTGTGACCCAAAGATGTGTCACCGAAGATTTGATTTAAGTGACTGAATAACTGCATTTTAAGCAATTCAGGAAATGTTCAAAAAATCGTGCTTTGATAGTACTGACTGTAGTATGATAATTATTGTATTGCATGAAAAGGCAGAGTTTGGTTTATGTCACTTATGAGACGAAACACAACAAACCCCCCCACCTACATTAAATAAAATATTTGGACTCATTTAACTTTAATTTTGTATATGTCTTTGAAAAGCCTGGCTTATCTGTTAATGTAAGTATAAGATGATCCAAAAGCAGTCAGAAATATGGCTGCAGAATAGATATAAAGTATCCACTGTCCCATAACATTGTTTGATATTCTTTTGCTGATATGCAATCAAATAGATACCACTAACTGGGGGGAGCAGAGGGCTAGGGCCCATCTGATTGATCTCCAGAGTGTGAATGCATGGGCATGGTGTGAGCAAATTAAATAATTTCTGATTCAATGCAGTCTTCTGTGAGGTATTCAGTGTGCAGGTTCATATCATAATGATGAAAATGACTAGTCAGGTGCATTAATTTATGCACAATTTTACTCTTCTCATATATATATATATATATATAAAATGGGTGTGCAGAAAATAAAGTTTGGGAATCACTGCCTTAAACTGGTGCCTAGGGCGTTTAAGCTCACCTAAAATGTATGATACGAATCAGAGAGGCAGCAAGGCCAGCAGAGATTCGTCCGACATTGCAGCAGCAGCTCAGATTGGCCAGAAGAGACTGGGGTATCTTGGGTAGGAAGTAGAGCAGTTGCACCATTTTTTGCTGTGACTCCCCTGGTAACAACACCACCACTCCTTCCTGTGGATCTACACAAACACACACGTCAATCGGAATTACGTAGAGCCAGCATACCACTGCGACCTCATGGGTCACAAAAATTTGAGCGATACCAGGAAAATCAACAATGTTAATATTCGTAAAAAAAACCCAGATAGAGAGACAGACAGGCATAGCCACTACAGTGAGGGCTCAGATCATTTGTGTGTATGTGGTGTTCTCTCCGACTCTGACGCACATACTGATGTCAGAAGCCCAGAGACAAAAGAACTCTTGTGATTTGAATTGCCGGCTCTGCTGCAGTTTCTATCACAGTGACCCCCCCCCCCCTTCTCTCTGAGCCCACTGTGTCAAACACCAGCTCACTATCTGACCATTCACTGAACAGCGGATATGAGTATGCTTCCAGCACCGTCTTATGGTTTTCCACAGATATCTAAAAAGTTACTTCACATGGATGGAAACATGGAGTTTTGTCGCCTCCTAGAGATCCTTTGGTGCAACACGTGTCCTGTCCTGGATACTATACTTCAGTTTAGTCATATTTTCTCCTCTTTCCAGTTGTTGCTGCATTCTTCATTGTAGTGAACTGTTGTTGCAATTAAAATTATTCTTTATGTCATGCTATATTAAAGTCAGATAATTACTGCTAGTAAATATACATCATCTCAGAGAGAGCTTAGTCTGTGCATATTCACTACAAGTCAACTGCAGAGGAACTTGTTTCTTCTTACAAGATATGCAATTTTACAGAGCTTTAAGCTATTCCTGATCTGTCAAACATTTGTTTTTCTGTATATTAGATCAGAAATAAAACTAGGCTATTATTGATGTATAATTCATGTGTAAGGATGAATCATTGCTAATTCACTTTGTAAAGATACCAGTAAACAAGCTATTCTTCCTGTTACCATGAAATCATGGTGGTGCGATATCATTAAGTTCACTTATTTTAACTCACAAAAACACACAAAAAACACATCAAATCAGTATTTGCTAAAAGCAAAAAAAGCCTGCCAATATCTGCTACTCTAAAGATTAGCCAGATCCAGATGTGTCTTTCTGGTCAGAAATAGCGAATAAAAACATGTTAAAAAAATTTTTTTAAAACTTAATTTTCTTTCTCATCTTTGTAGTAATAAATTCTTTTAATCTCTCCACAGTTCTGTGGTGCTGAAAGACGCACAGCATGCTGCAGCAGTTACTTAAATCTATTTTTCATTTTAAATCAATCATTTTCTTATTAACAGGAATAATGATAAAAGATCAAATCCAGTGCTTTATAAAAGTTGCATCTACCTTTTTGACTCATGCAAAAAGTAGAAAAAGTGAGCTGCCATGAAAGCCATATAATAGTTTGCATGATCCCTGCAGTGCAGCAGCTCTCTCAATAAGTCTCAACACCGATTTGATGGATCCTTTTGTACCTGAGATAGTCTTCAAGAATCATTATTATATTCCATTTTCACGTAAAATAAATGTTATATAATTGGTTCAAACTTTCATCATTAAAGACATTTTTGTTTGTTGTTTTGATGGACTATACATACCATACAGCCTGCAAGCATGTGTCTGCAAACTGTTGAGCATGTCTTTGTTGCCTCGAGAAGCAGCAGCCTGAATGGACTGGATCAGTTGTGCAGACAGGATGGGATTACGGTGACCCAGCTGGGACAACTGCACAGGAAGAGATGCCAACCAGTGACAGAGCACTTTACTCCTTTGGAGAGAAAAGAGGAGCAATGCAGCCAGTTACAAAAACCTGATTCCACACCAATGCAGTAGACTGACACAGATTTTTTTGGGGAAACACATAACCATGGGATGTGTACATTATACAGCCAACATTTTAACTCCCCCCCCACCCCGGAAATGTAAAATATTGAAAATAACAAGTGCTCTTGCCAGGAATCGAATCCTGGTCTCCCGCGACATTGAAGATAGCATTTCTTACTGAGCTATCCATCCACATGTACCGTGAAGTGCAAATTTATGCATCCAAAGGCTCTCCTATCTCTTGTATTGGCGGGGTGGGGGGTGGGGGCGGGGTCTACTGCATACGCACCATTTTACGCAACTCATTTGTAATGATGACTCCCATGCAACATCATCAACACAGCCACTGGCTCACTGTGAATTCTCTGGACAATGACCTGCTCTATTCTCACATTGGTTCAGTTGGACATCATGCAGACTTTGTGCTGGGGTGCTGGTGGGGAAAAGTCTGGTTTATGTTCCATCCAACTGATGTGGACTTTCCACATGTACAGCTCCTCCAGGTCATGACCAGTAGATTTCAGGATAGGAATGCATGTGTGAAAGGGGCTCATGATAGAATATGGGGTTACCTGGCTAGGTGGGTATGTCCCTGCTCCTGCAGGTAGAGCTTGCTGTAAAAAGACAGCAGTAGAGATCTGGTTTGCAGAGTAAGGTGCCTCTGCTGATAGTAGGTATAGACTGCTGCCAACAGATCCTCTGTCACTGCTGCAACATGCAAATAGAACCATGTTAAGAGAAAAAGACAGTCATTCTTGTATTTGATCAGTCATTCAAGCATACACCTCACATACTTACTTTTACTCCTCTGTGTGAGCACCATCTTCCACACAGTGCCCAGCAACATGTGAAGCTGCCTGTAGCTTAGTTTAACTCCGCTGCTCAGAGTGTCTCGAACAAACATCCTCAGGGGTGTCAGCCAGTCTCCGTCTGTCTCTCTGGAGAGCGCCTGCCTCTGGCTGAGGGACACCATCACCTGGCAAAGTGTAATGTTCAGGGCGAGAGGCTCCACTGTTACTGCTGGGATGGCTGCAGTCTGCTTACTCCTGAAGATGACAGTAATTATACTAAGGGTCAGTCTTCATATGCAGTAGGCAGAATCATACCACTGCAGATAATGTCTTCTGTAGGCTGACAAATCAAATCCTTTAAATTATTAATTCAGACTCAAATCACTTGCATAACAAATATCAAAGAAAGAAAAGGAAAGTTTACTATCATTTACCTTTTCAGATCAATCTTCTTTCGGTGTTTGGGCGTGTCCCGGGTTCCATAGGGAAAGTTTTTCATGAAGTGCTGTTTGAAGTCTCCCAGGTATTCTTTACGGAACCAGGCATCCTAAACAAAAACCAGGCGGTCTGTCATTTTCTTACTTATCATCTAGTCCTTTATCAGACAAAAACACTATGTGAACATTCCTCAGCTCACCAGTTCATCCTGTTGCCCCTGTTGCGGTGCCAGTTTTCTCAGTAACTGTAGAATAGACAAAACCTGGAACATAACTGACATAGCATCTGGAGTGAGCAGGTGAGCACCCTCAGTGTTGTTCCAAGGACAGTCAGTTGTACTGGCCTCCACCCACACTTCTAGCAGAAGAGGCACCAGCGTAGCAGCAAAGCTTTGGACGGCCTCAGCAGAGTCCAGACCCTCACCGACTTCAGCTGCAGATTCCACCTGTGGCCTAGAGAGAGAATAACAGAAATAGCAACAAGAGAATCTGTCAAATACAACTGAACCAAAGTCTACAGTATACAGTGGCAAGCAAAAGTACGTGAACCATTTGAAATTTTCCAGTTTTGTGTATTAAATGGTCATAAAATGTGATCTGATCTGCATCTAAGTCACCAGTGTAGACAGAGTGTGCAGCCTAGCCCACACAAACAGTTATAATATTTCATGTCATTCATTTCAACTACTAAATACTCAGAGTTCTGCTGAATAAAGTAAGTGAACCCTTGGATTATTGACTCCAGAAAGAGATAATTAGAGTTGGGAATTTGCAAACCTGAATTCTAATCAACAAAATGTGATTTGAGCCATGCAGGGAGCCACTTTGACTTAGAAAAAACACTCGACCGTCTTGAGTTTGCAGTTTACAAGAAACAATTGTTCATGTGTACCATACCTCACAAAAAGAGAACTCAGAATTGTTAGTTTGCATGTGACTGGAAGGGGTTACATAGTAATACAGTACAAAGTAATCTCAAATACTACTCTCCCAGGAAGTGGATGCCTGCCAAGCTGACTCCAAGGCCACAATGCAGAATGCTTAGTGAGGTAAAAAAAAAAAACAAAAAAAACATAAGAGTTACAGCTTAAGGGCTGAAGAAATCGTTTGAACAGGTCAACATCTGTTCATGAATCTACTATATGTCAAAGATTGAACAAGCACATGTCTAATGCATGACACCGTGGAGGATGATTCTGCTTTCCTGCTGCCTGCATAAAGTTAACTAAAGTAAACTAAAAAATTTCAAAGGGTTCACATACTTTTTCTTTCCCCTGCATGTCTCACCAACACTGGGTATTTCACTACATTGTGGATGATTTTGTTTTAAAAATTAAGTTTGAACCACACTACATTTCTTAATGTGTGTAGTGTGAGTGTGATGTAGTTGCAAATCCATACTTAAAGTAGTTCAAACTGCTTATATAATGCATTGTTATAATGAAGAGTTTGTACGTCATACCTGAGTCTGAAGGTAGAATGAGGAGTTGGTTTGGCTCCAGAATGCTCATAAAGCTTAACACCAACTTTGCTGTACATGAGCTCTTCCCAGTTGAGATGCAGAGACGCAAGACGGCCCTCTCCACTACAGCCAAACACTCCCTCCGCTGGGACTGACATATCACCTTCCTCCACTGGTCTTTCCTCAACTACTGCCTGCAAAAAGCGGCCAAGCCTAAACACCAGCATCAAAATAAAAAACATGACTTTATTCACAATTTATGTCTTTTATGCATTTTTCTGACTCGATGTGCATGTGGATTTTTCACCTAAGAAGCACAGAAAGTCGCCACTGCTGGCTAGTCACAGTCCTGCTAGGGTTGACTGACAATGACCAGGTCCGTCCTTTAGCATCCTGGGTCTTTTTGGCTCCTCCCCCACTTTGTTTGTGAGAGATCAACTCTAGGAAGTTGGTAAGGAGTACAGCAGGGCGTGCTGCCAGAAGTGCAGGGTAGTGTTCCAGCAGAACATCCAGGACCTTCATGGCATCCTCCTGGATGCCTGTTTCAATGTGGGTCATGGCACAAGACAAGTGGGCACTGAGGAGTGGGAAAAAAGGAGCCACTCGTTCCGCAGGCACAGATTGCGCAATAAACCTGAAAACACAGACTGGTGTTTAAATTGTGCTATTTTATATTATTTTAATATCACTGTTACTGTAACTGACTAACCTGAGCAAACGTGTGGCAGCCACACGAACATTGGCATCCTTGTCTGTGAAGACAGCTGCCACTTCAGACAGCAGTCGAGAGAGTTGCTGCTCTAATAACGAAGGATTGAGGGAAAGCAGTTCCTTCAAACCCAGCAAGGCACTATGTTTTACATTGGCATTGTAATGATGGAGCTGAGATAGGAGATCCTAGTGGATGGAAGGCAAAATAAAAGTGAGCACATGCAAATATTTCACTTTTGTAAAACCATTATCTTACATATGACATGAAGTGGGATAGAAAATAGGGCTCACATTAATACCAAGATGTCTGTGTGTTGTGGGTCCAGTAGTGTCTCTCTTCAGCTGTTCAGATAGTTGGATTCCCTTTGTACGGAAAGTGGTGTTGGTGGCATTATCAGCCTTAGGCTTCTTCTTTCCCACCTTTAACTTGACCTTCTGGAAATCATCCTGCCTCTTCTTCTTCTTTGCCTTCATCTCAAGAGTCTTTGCTGCTGCTTGTGTTGCTGTGTAGTGGTGAAGTGAGGAGTGAAAATAGTAAAAGTACTCCATCAGCAAATTGTGAAAAGAACACATGACAAGTAAAGGTTCTACATTTAAAAGCTTAATTAAATAACACTATGCAAGGATTATGCCACCTCCAGCCATACAACAAGGTTCAAGAACAGCTTCTATTCTAGAGCCATGGCTGCTTTGAACCAAGCCAAATAAACACAGACACTTTACAGTGTAATTGCATTCTGCTGCTATCTAAATAGTAAGGAAACCCATACTCAGGGCATTGCACTACCCACTTTATACCTAAAAGACTTGACATTATAGTCATGACTGTCACCTGTACATTGTGCACATTTTGCCACTGGACTCACTTTTGTGTGTCTTTCTTTACTTGACTGTTTTTATATTATATGTTTTACTCTTGACTGTTTTATAATTGATGTGTGTATTTTACTTGGGCACCTTACAGAACATAAAACCAAATTTTGTTGCACTGTACAATGAGATTTTGCAATGACAATAAAGTTTATTCTATTATTAACAAAATGTGCTTCAAGTGTGAAAAGCAAACGTAGTTATTACACAGAAAATTACCATTTAAGAGTGTTTTACCATTATACAAGATGTTTCTGGTTCTTATTAATGCTGCATCGATGAGTATGTGCATTTTACTGCTGTGCGAGATTAAGGTTGACTCTACAAGGTTTAAAGTCAACCTTTTTCACGGCCAGAAAAACAGACCAGCTTGTGACAATCTCTTCAAGTGCAAAATTTTATCACCCCGTCCCAAACATTTAAAAAGGAAACACACGTGGAAAATTATATCCTGAAAGCTAACTAAAGCTGCCAAACAAAAGTTATGGGGTAAAAAGAATAATGTCTGCAAATTACATTATAAAGCTGCATAAGATAGAAATTGTCAAGAGCAAATACTTCAAATTTAGTACAGTAAATAAATACATGCAATTAGTTACATTCCGCCATTACTAAATATTGTATTAGTCTTTAGCCTCTGTACTTACCTGTACAGTTACAGTAGCATTTCATTACAACGGTGCAATGAACATCATATCTTATTATTGTCGAATAACTGGGTTCTGCATCTACATACACGAACAGAACATGTATGTAGCCGCTAGCTAACGCTAGCTCTGTCACTAGCATAGCTCTCATAGCTTCATGCTTAACAATGTTTTACTTACCAATGAAAAAACTCTGGCTACACCCGCCAAAGATTTGTACAACAAAAGTATGCCGATGTGCGGATCAGCAGTGCCAGTCTGTTAGCAAATGTGAAAACGCATAAAGAAAATATTCAATATGTATTCTCGTGTTGATGCAGTGGGTCCTGACGCTGTATGTTTGATATGTATAAAGCGGCGAACCGTTCAATGTACAGAGCATTACATCTACAGAATAATGGTTTTCTGTGATCAAACTAACAATACTTTAGTGCTCATGTGTAAATGAATAAACACACACTGGCATCAAGGGCTCTTACAAAAATAGCTTTACTTAATTTAGTTTCTGAAAGTACTACAATACAATACATAAGTATTGCGTGACTTCACATCAGTCACTTTGTAGTCCTAACGAAGTGGGTGATCGCTCCAGTGTTTCTCCAGCCTGGCTTTGAAGGTATTGAGTGTCTTTGCCATCACCACATCTTCAGGCAACTTGTTCCAGGCATTTACCACACGCTGGGAGAAGACATGAGATCTTATATTATATTGTAATACATTGCGGTAATGGAAAGTGTACAAAACAAACGCACCATAATGATGTCTTCAGACATGCCTTGTAAATATTAAGCGTGACAATTGGTTTCTAATTTACAATTTAAATTTAAATTATAATTACTCAGTTAATTTCCATGGTTGATTTTACTTGTTATTTGAGTTTAATTGTCGGGGTAAAACATTTAAAGATAACATTTTTAAACAGGCAAAAGCCTTAGACTCCTAGTGGCTCAATGCAATGTAATATTTTATCTCTCGTTTGCTGCTTAGCCAACCTCGACTGGTTATTGTTACCCCGAGAAAATTACAGCGGGCATTAATAAATCTCAGGTAGGTTAGGTACTATTATTCGTTTGATTAACTTGGGGAGACAGCCGTGAAATATATAGCTAGCTATAGATAGCGTAACGTAATATTATCAAAAAGCTAGTTGCAGTAGAGGTCTAACGTAGGGCAGGCTCGGCCAGGCCTAAAAAGATCAAATGATTTAAAATAACTAAATGTTAATATAGAAAGGTCATAAAAAATGCGCTCTTTAATAGAGAATGTTTATTTTCTTTTATTGTGTGTCTGCTAACAAAGATTTATGCTTTGTCCTACAACAGAAGGAAATGGAGGCTCAGGCTTCTGCCTCACAGTCTCCCAACACCAAACCAAAAAATGGACCGCAGCACTATCAAAAGATGGGAAGAAATGTCAGGGTAAGTACGACAGTGTCGTACTCAACAAAAAACGATATGAACAAGACGCAGATCTCCAGCAGTCGTGCTACACGTGCTCACGTGTCCGTTCCACTATTGAAGGATAACAAACTTTTGTCCCTCCCTATATATTCCGTGGACACTGGCT
>JAPQRQ010059494.1:9968-42610 GCA_037367365.1 Apogon talboti | reverse complement strand
ATTATTATTACTATTATTACAACCAGGGACCTTTCTGTGTGGAGTTTGCATGTTCTTCCCTTGTTTGCATGGGTTGTCTCCGGGTACTCCCACCATCCAAAGATATGCGCTGATAGGTTAATTGGTTAATCTAAATTACCCATAGGTGTGAATGTGAGAGTGATTGGTTGATCCTATATCAGCCCTGCGATGAACTGGCGACTCGTCCAGAGTGTACCCCATAGGTGTTGTTGTTGTAAATTAAAAGTTATACAAGAAGTGATGTGGATGATAAAATAAAATAAAATAAAGTAGACTTATTTTCCTTTCTTTTTATACAGGCAGACAAAACACCAGCCCTTGGGTCCTGACCGCCGGACGCACGCTCTTTCACGCATGTCAAATTACACGTGCAGAGTGCGGTTATGATGTTGTCCGCTGTGTACGTCTCTTAACAACCTAGATTCGTATAAATCCAGTTTGTGAAAGTTCGTTTTCGGTGTCATATATTATTCCTAAATGGGAGGCCTTCAAAAGAAAAAGGTAATATTCGACGTCGAGTTAATGTTATGCTTTTTAACGCCGTTAGCTGCCTGGCTAGCTAGCTGAAGAAGCTAGCTAGAAGATTGTTTATCTCAAGTAGCGGAAGACATTAGATCAAATGGGTTTAAGTTAATATATCTACTTTCGTAAATTTTAATGTGAGTCTCTGCTCTTGTTTTACAGTATGAGAGGGGCTCTGCCACCAACTACATCACCAGAAACAAAGCTCGGAAGAAACTTCAGCTGAGTCTGCCAGACTTCAGGTATGAATATGGAAACGGTGATTGGAAGAAGTACTCGGATGCTTTACTCTTCGAAAGAACCAACCACTAAAACTAATCAGACTGTAAAAATATACAGCTGCAAATAAAGTTCTGTAAGCTAAAACTTACTGAATTAAAATGGTGTGCTCTGTAAAACTTATACACTTAACTAAACATAGTCTTTGTGCAGTAAAATGGTCCCCACCAGTGTTTGGCTTCTAAATGATGTTTTTAGTTTCGCGTTATTGTTGCATCAATGTTTATGTTGCCATTTATGTAGCTGTTTAATTTTATCACAAACACGTAAAGCGTACTCGTTTGGAGGTGCATGGTTTTCGCTGGATAGGAAGGACATGAAAAATTACAAAATTTTTCATGTCATATGTAACTTCTCGTCTCAGTATATATATTGTATATATAAGTACAATAAAAAGAAAGATGTCTGAGATGCAGTTACATAAGATATAGTTGCCGCACATGGAAACGGTATGCATCTTAAATTTGCGCACTGGAAACTTGTAAAACTAAATTATTTGCGTTCAAATACTTTTTTGTATTTCACCACTGGGTATTAGTGTTTTACAGTGAGTTTAGTTTGCAGAGAATTCTTCTAGTTCTTGTCGTTATGGGTATCAATTGCTCCATGAAATCTATGAAACGCCTCATGATGGATTTGTTAATTTGGTCACAATTGTGTATTGATACTGCCTTAAAAAAGGCAGTATCACAAACAATTGCAGCCTAATTCATACCACAGAAATTAATCATCACTTCTAACCATCAGCTAGCAGTAACTCACAGTACTGGAATTCCTGTTTTTGATTTCCAGACGGTTGTGCATCCTTAAAGGCATCTACCCCCATGAGCCCAAACACAAGAAGAAGGTGAACAAAGGCTCTACAGCTCCAAGGACCTTCTATCTGATCAAAGACATCCGCTTTCTGCTGCATGAGCCAATTGTTGGCAAGTTCAGAGACTACAAGGTAACACAAACACTGCTGGTTAGAAGTTCATGTAGATAATTCTAGTTATTACATTACATTTTATATTCCCCAAGCTGTTCTTCAACAATGGTGTTTAGTGTTAACACTGTTTTTTTTTTATTTGTATTTGAACAGGTATTTGTCCGGAAACTCAAGAAGGCTTATGCAAAAACAGAATATTCTGATGTGGAGAGGCTGCGAGACAACAAGCCAACTTACAAATTGGACCACATCATCAAAGAGAGGTGAGTGAGTGTTGTGCTTAATAACCACCACAGGAGGGCAGAGTTGAGCAAAAGTTATTTTTCTGTGTTAAAGTACCAGTGTCAAGGATTTACTGACATACTGCTACATATACAATCATAATAGAGCCTCCAGTAGCTACCACTTAAGTGTAAAAAAACTGAAATGCCCTCTCCAGAGCCAGTGTGGTTTGTCCATTGTGGGCTACTGTAGCTACTGTAGAAGCGTGGTCAATCAACATAAGGGACATTGTGGAAGGCGATACACTGTGTGTAAATGAAAAGAGCTCTTTCTAAGCAAACTATTCTTGTATTCAGGTGATTATCTGTGAAGGCACGTTCTATTTCTGCAATTATAAGACTCTAAATCTTATATTAGCCCTTGAAGCAAAATAAAGCACATCACAACCAGGCTAGTGTGTTTAAAACATTCTTTAAAATGAAATGACTGCAGTTGAAATGTTTTTTCTCATTTGGTCTTTTGTTTGACTTAAAATATGTCATTTGTCTTATTGCATCCAGTTATATTGCCTCACTGCTGTTTATTTCCGTGTCAGGTACCCCACCTTTATTGATGCTCTTCGTGACATTGACGACGCTCTCTGCATGTGCTTCCTCTTCTCTACTTTTGCCCGAACTGGAAAATGCCACGTGCAGACAATCCAGCTGTGCAGGCGTCTCACTGTGGAGTGGATGAACTATGTGGTTGCATCGCGTTCTCTTAAAAAGGTGCCAGTCAGGTCTATATGTTTACGTGACATTAAAAAAATGACTGTTGTCATGAGTTCGTTGACCTCTGTCAGGTAATCAACCAAATTTGCGTCTGTTCCTGATAGGTTTTCCTCTCCATCAAGGGAATATATTATCAGGCAGAGGTGATGGGACAGTTGATTACATGGCTCGTGCCATACCAGTTCTCCCATGATGTAAGTGCACTATGGTGAAATTTAGTACACAGTGATTATAGTAATATTAAACATTCAGTTTAATATTATAATGCATCACAACTATCACGTGTTCCAGGGATAACGCATTGATTGCAAATGTGTTGTTGTTTTTTAGCACCCCACAGATGTTGACTACAGAGTAATGGCAACATTCACAGAGTTGTACACCACCCTCCTTGGTTTTGTCAACTTCAGACTCTACCATTCCCTCAACCTGGTTTACCCACCAAAGGTGTGCTGAGAATTGCTCATATATAGAAACAAACATTGGATTGTACTGTTCACTGAATATTCTCATTGATTTAATTCTGTTTCTGTTAAATATTTTAGAAAAAATATAGCTGTGGAACTTGTATCCCTGATAGAACTGTGTTTTTCAGAGTTGTCAACTGTAGTGCAAGAATATTTCTGTCCTTACAGTGAATGTAGTAACTGATTACAGCAGTGATTAATGGATGTTTGTCATTTGTTAACTTTGTGTTAATACACCTTCTTTTTTGCAGTTGGATAGTAAAACAGACCTGGAGCTGAAAGGAGAGGATGAAGAGGACTATGCTATGGATTCAGAGAGCTACCTAGAGGTGAGGCTCTTGTAGGTCATATTGAAGGGAATCTGTGCAGGGACCTGCCTGTATTTGTATTCATTAACAGAAACTATGACTTTGAAGGCTTGTGAAGTGTCCAAAAATGTTGTTTAATAGCACTCTATGTCAATACAGTTCCACATCACAACAGATATAGAATCTAACAGCAGGAATAATACAGACATTAACAGATAGACAGTACATATTTTGTGCATGTGCAGACAAATGTATAAATAATGTCAAATATGGTTCTTAACATTAATAGTTTTTAATGGTGCAGGTAAAATATAAACAGCATTGTTTGTGCAGAAACTGTCGGCCCTGAGTGCGAGTCTGGCCCGGGTGTTCTCTTCAGAGGATGACGAGGAAGCTCAACTGGACCAGTTTCCAGTTGAAGGGGTGAGAAACCTAGCTCAAAGAACACTGTAAAGTTTTCCAGATTGTTTCAATATACAGGGAAGAAAATCTTTTATGTACTTGACAACCAACAAGGCTATGGGAAATATCATTAAAAACATGTTGACAGACACCATTTGATAAAACTAATGAGCGGTCACACATGAGTCACAGCTTTTAGAGGCGTTAGATATGGGATTACTGCTCCAGTTTGGTTGCTAAGGAGATGATTCGCACCCTGGGAAGCTTCACTTATTTACACCTGTACATCAGTGAATTTAAAGAGCAGCTAAGTGACTGTCTTAAAAATTCTGTAAAGATTAACTACCTCTATTAAACAGGTTATGTAATCACCTGCATCTGTTTGTTGAAAACTCTTGCACCAATTTGCAAAGTTGTGCAGGGAACATGCCAAGGATTAACTTAAAGATTTGGAGCAGAATTCACAAAAGGCAATAAATCCTTGATTCTTTTTAAACTTTGCTTAAAATTACGAGACAGGGCATTTGATTGAATTACAAGACAGTTGGGCCTGAGCAGGAGTATGTGCTCTTCGAGGGCCCTCTTTGTATAGAGGGAATGTTTTGCCATAACTTGAGGTATTTCCTTTTTTAAATGAAAACTGATTTGGTACTTGAAGCAACTGTACTACACAGATCTAACTTATTTAACTATTTTTATTCAACCAAAGACTCATTGAGTTAAAAAAACATTTTTTACAAGAGCATCCATGCCAAGATAGGCAACAGCACAATTAACAGGTTACAGACAGGGTAGCAACCATGCATACATATACTCGGACATCATGTGAAACACTGAAATGTAATAAGAAAATATATATGTGTAAATACAGTTCAAATATTAAATTAAATAAGAAAAATATCTACAGCTGTATGTTTCTACCTCCAGGTCTTTAAAATCATTTTAAAGTTTTCAACAAGACTGCATAAAAGTTTCAGGTCATTATGTCATTTGATCCAAGCAGACAAAGTTGCTTATTAAAAATTTTCCCAGTTAGGTACAGATCTTTAGAACAGGTAGAAGAGAGTCATCTGAGACCAATGACTATAACTACCTGTAGTTTTTTTGTACTCCTTTTAATTCTTTAGTCTAGTACAAGTGTTTCCAGGTGACACATAAAATAGACTGTGGACCTGACTCCATTTAAACAAACATTAGACACTCCTGGGCTTTTGTTTGACCTCTCAGAAAGAATTTGAGTATTTAACTTTGAAGAATGTAAGTATTTGTTCAGTATTTATATTTTCAAGATTGTTCTTTTAATGTCTATATGTAGGAGGACATGGAAAACATGGAGGCTCGAGAAAAGGAACAGAAAGAGCAGGAAACCCAAAAAAAACTTTTTGAGGGACTCAAATTCTTCCTCAACAGAGAAGTGCCCAGAGAGTCGCTGGCTTTCATCATAAGGTAATTGAAATCAGATACAGCAATTTATCCCGAGAAACCAACAAGCCATGCATTTAAACCTTAAACTGATGCAAAGCTGCTGTTTTGTGTGGGTTGTCGCTGCCTTTCAGGTGTTTTGGTGGTCAGGTTTCCTGGGACAAGTCGGTTTGCATTGGGAGCACATATGATGCAACAGATGAAACTATCACACATCAAATTGTAGACAGACCAAACATTGACAAACAGTACATCAGCAGGTAAGATGTAAAATTCATGCTTTTTCTTATTTCTGATCTTTTTGTGCTTCTGTGACATCCATGGCCAGAGGCATTATGTTTATGTGCTGTCTGTCCATCCTGTTGTATCAGTGGAACATTGTGAAGGATTTTCTTCAAATGAGACTTGAGCATGAATTTATGAAATCAAAATGACAGTCTCACAAACATTTTTCTGGCCATACCTCACAAATTCATACACTGAATATTACAAAATTTCATGCAGATGATGCTTTGTTATGACATGGTGTGGCAGATAAATTATTTTTTTTGCCATTAGTCGGTTAGTTTTTGCACCATTGAAGCTCTTGACCAGTCGTCTGCTTTTCTAAAAAAAAAAAAAAAAAGTGAGCAGTGTCCTAGTGAAGTCGGCATTTATCTCACTAGTTATGCTATCTATGCCGATACACTGATAACTTCCATTTTGCCAAAAGAAAATAGTCTTAAATACCTTTTTATTCATTAGGGTTTTATATGAGTTTGTACAGCTGTAGATGGCAACTGTAACTTGGCAGAGACAGATGTGAATCTGGAATTCTAAATGCATCTTTGCTGGCAGTTCTGCTTCATGTCTCCATGTAAATTACCATACTTTTTACAATGCCTCCGTTCACAGACTTCTGCTGTCTTCTGTCGGAACAGCCATGTTCTTTACGGTGTCCTACAGACCCTGCCACAAGAACTGTCATTTGTTGATCAGATGTGTCTGGGGCAAGAGCATGAAATTCAATACAATAAAATTTCCTATTTACTATACTAGTGCATATTTCTTTGAAACATTGTTATGCAGTTTAACATGAAGCAACAGGGTGGTCTTTTGCTCATTACCTTTTACATTACCTTTTACATCTTTCTCATTTGTTGTGTGGGTTTCTGCATCCCAGAATGCAAAGAAGATTTTGTTATAGGAACATACCTGGGTCAGACACAGATTGGACTAACCTCACCATTTCCTGTTTTCACCAGATGTGAGTTGAATATCTTTTGTGTGTTGTTTCAGGTACTACATCCAGCCTCAGTGGGTGTTTGATTGTGTCAATGCCAAAATACTTTTACCTGTGGAGGACTACTTCATGGGAGTGACTCTGCCACCCCATCTCTCTCCCTTCGTGGAGGAGAAGGAGGGAGACTACGTGCCCCCAGAAAAACTGAAAGTCATGGCCTTACAACAAGGAAAGAAACCTGGTATGAAGTCCTAGACCTGTAGGCTTCTGTGTATTATTGTTTTAACAATACAAATTTGTAGTTAGTGGTTAGATATATTTAATGTCAAATGTAATTATTGGTCACATCTTGATTACACATCTCCTATCCATCCATCGAATCTAAATGACTGAATGAGATTTGTAATTTTAGATATCATATACCCAGATGTATTTACTTGCATTTAACTTATTTGGATCTTCCATTATAGCTGAAGAAGAGGAAGAAGAAGATGAGGAAGATGAAGAGGATGAAGATGAAGAAGAGGAAGATGAGAACGATGATGAAGAGGATGAAGAGGAAGAGGCAGAAGAGAAGAGCCTTAAGAAGATGGAAGAGCAGAGATCCCAGGGCAAGGTGAGGCTTCTGAACAGCTTTTCTCACCTTTATTTTCATTAATCGGATGTAGTCCTCACTGGTTCTTCTCTCTTTGTGTTAAGTCTCTGCAAGTGAAAGTGACGCCTGGAAAAGTAAAGGTGGAAAATCCGGCTCGCTTGGAACAGGAGCAGAAAGCTGAGGAGAAACGACTGGCCATCATGATGATGAAGAAAAAGGAGAAATACCTCTATGATAAGATCATGTTTGGAAAGAAAAGGAAAATCCGAGAGGTTTGTTCTTTTTTACTGATTGGTTATGGATCCACATGCAGATAGCATTCATGCGCAGCTCTGTGAAAAGTTACCATTATTATATTGTTGACATTGGGGTTTTTCCATTGTATTGGATATCTTATCTCAGGCTGACAATGTTTAACAGTTTTGTGCCTATAGAGCATGAAGGTCCGGTGCTGACTTTCTGGGCTAATCGAACAAAATTCCTCTCTGATCTGTCAAACAGCAGTGTAGCAGCTCACCTTTTAAACTGCATCTGTTCTTCTCTTACAGGCCAACAAGCTGGCTGCCAAGAGGAAGGCCCATGATGATGCTGAAAAAGCAAAGAAGAAAAAAGCCAGAAAATGATTCATTTGATGTATTCCTCTTCTTCTCCTTCAGACTGACTTTATGTATTTAACTTCATACTGAATGCGTTCCAGGTCATAAATCCTGCCGGTGCATTCAGAGCACATTCAGATGGACCCTTGGTTTGTCCATGTGGAATATGGTCATTGTGCTAATGTGAAAGTGATTGCTTGTCATTTGCTTTGTATTAAATTTACTATTCTAAATTACACAATCCATGTCTTATACATAAGTCTCTATTTGGTGTGTGTTTTAATTAAACTACTTCTTCAGTCCTTTTTCTTTTTTCATTGTCAATTTCGTTTTTTGTTTTTGAAAGGATTCAGGAACAGTACTCCTTAGGGGGAATTTGCAAGTAAATTTTATATGGTCTTGTATTAGGAGTCACCAAACCTGTAACACAAGCCTTTTTGCCTCTTCTGATGATGTATGTAAATTTTTGTCTGCTTTCAAACATGTCAACATGAAAGGGGTAGAATACTTTCAGAGACTTTTTTTTTTCTTAAAAGGTTTTTGTGTGTGTAATGCTAATGTTATTAGTAAGTCATTGAAACGTGTCAATTAAAATGTATGTAGAAGAATATTAATGAATTAACTCTTATCCAGTGAAAAGACTGATATAGCAGCTGACACTATGCACATCACATTCTCAATATAGGCTCTGTCCTAAAGGTCTGACCCTAGAATAACCCCTGGTTTTTGTAACATAATGAACAAGGTTCATATCAATTGTTCAGCTGCTGTAAATTTTTCCACACCACAAACTTGTTGGTTTGCATCAAGATTCATTATTTCTTGAAGTCATTTCATGTCCTACGGATTTCTGGATTGGGAGAAATACAGTATTTGAAGGATGTGGACATGTCCTAGAAGATCTCCAAGTCCACAGCTGTGTAGTGGGCAGAGACTGAAGTCACAGCGCCGTCGTTGAAGGGTCGTCCTGAGTGACTGGTCCACACAGAATGGGCGTTCATGACGAAGGAACACAAGACCCTCTGCCCTCTCAGACGCTGCTGCTGTGATCTTGGTGGGCCAAAGGCCAGGCCAGTCATGCCGTGCGCTCGTCAATCTCCTCATTCACTCCCTGCCTTTCACCCTAATCTGCATTCCACGCATGCCCACCCAGCCCGGGTCTCAGCCTGGCACTCGGGGTGCCTGCAGGCAGAGCACACCCAGCTCAACAAAAGCAGCAGTGTCATGCCTGAGCATGACGAGTGTGGGATGGGCCACACAAGTCCAGAATCAAGGCAGAAGAATCAATGCTCCAGTGTGAAGTGACAGATAGAGCTCATACATACTGTAGTGGGTGAAGTATTATGACCACATATTGCTACATCCTGGCACCCAGAACCAAATGTACTCCTCAATGATGGTTGAATGTTCATTTTATTGTCTACTGAAATGTCTGCGGAAGAGACTGATCTGAGAAATAGGCACTTTTCAAAAGACAGGAGTTCTGCTCAGCATAATAGTACATCACAGGGTTACAATACTTGCATAAATAAACATTTTTAAGTAGAGTAAATAGTCACATGGTCTTTTCTCTCTTTGCTCTTAAAGTCCAGGCATTTTCTTTGCACCAATAATATACCTGTAATCATTTTACACTGTGGTCCAAAGTGGAATATCCAGACTATCCTTCATGTGTCTTTTAACATCCTATCCATGGCAGCATGCAGAGGCACAGCTTGCTAAATAAGCATTTCAAACGTTACAGACAGAACAGTGTTGATCAAGTGGTACAATTAAAGCCTTTGTTCTTTGACTTTCTGCATTTGTTCTTTTTATGCTGTTTTCCACCCCTCCTATCAGCTTGCAGCTCGAACTCCACTGTCTGCACTCAATAGCCCTCTGTATGGAGACACAGAATAGGGACTATACAGCCTCGCCTCTCCTCTCCTCTCCTCAGCCCCCTCCCCTCTCCCTCTATCCTACCCTCCCCCCTTTTTTACACTCTGACAAGTGCATGTCCCTTGACAGGGGCTCTGACGTCACAGGTGGATAGATGAGCCTCCCTGCTGTGCTTTATCCAGCGAGATCAGTTTTGGAATTGAAAGTTAGGGGGAGGTGGCAGCTCGAGGCATCAGGTGTGTATGCTGAGAGGCAGAGGGAAAGAGGAGAAGAGGAGCTGCCAGATGAATGAGCTCCATTGCACTGGACATGTGATAAGGGGAGCGCGGGACGGTGCTGGGTCTCGAGCAGTATGTGCATGTCAAGATCAGACGTAAGAAAAGCTGTGGGAGGGAGCGCTGTATTATTTACCTGGAACTGACAGGAAAAGCAAGAGACGATGCAATTGGACAAGAAACACTGCTGTTAGTTTCCCTTTGGATTTATGTATGAGGGTAAGCAAACATTCTCCAGTCTTTTGAGTGAAATGAGTGTCTCCCTTCCCAATTTTCTCTCTCCATGCTTGGTACCAGTGATAACAGTCTATCCATGTCCTTACCTGTCAGGAACAAAGATCATTTTCCTGTTTTAATTACCATCAGTTCCATTCACATGAATGCAGCTCATGGAAACAATAGTCTTAAATCCAGCTTTATTTACTTTTCATGTTTACTCTCACCTTTGATCCCGATCTCTCCTATTATTCAGGACAAAAGCAGTATGACTCTGTGTTTGGGTTTGAGAAGCAGCCAGTTAGAGCTCAGGGCAAATATTTCCATGCTAAAAATGGGCTCTAACATGCCACGAACAACATTTTATGCAGAGTAGATGAATAAAACATGGAAAACAAGTCAAGTCAAACCCAAACACCTTGCAAGGACATTCAGTAAGGTTACATGATAATAACTAGCTTCATGAAAAACTGTGGCCTTTTATTTGTTGTTTAAAATCACAGGTTCAAGCTTTGAGTTCAGGCATATACTTAAAGCAAAGAATGCCACTTCAAATTCTCTCTACATTGTCAGGCCAAACTATTCAACCTGAACTACAAAGAATGGTCTGATGCAGGGCTGGACTGGCCATATGGAGTACCAGTCATTTTCCTGGTGGGACAATCAATATTGGGGTCCAATGGATGGCTGTTTTTTTTTTGTTTGTTTGTTTTTTTGTAACTATGGTAACCCTTCCATCCCTGGGAGATAGGCATGACAGACAGACAGCCAACTAGCCAAAGAGTTATTTTATTGCAGGCTTCAGAATACAAAGGGATATTGTTCAGTAAAAGTGGTGGTATTATAGGCTTGCGTGTATCTATATTATAAAAGGGAAGTGGACTCTGTCTGTGTGTCTCGGCATCATACAAAATCCAGAGAGAGCTGACTGCTTCAGTTTGTCATACGGAAGTAAGGAAGAGACTAGCGAAAACGGCAAGTTGATAGGTCCAATATTTTGGCAGATATTAGTAATTTTGGAATACAACAGCCTTACAAATGCCCAGAATCACAGAATTGAGGTGGGTTACCTAACAACAAGATAAATAGGGCCAAGTTGCCATGGTGTCAAATTTCATGTGCAGAAACAGACATGCCAACTGAGAGGTTATTCAACTAAAAATGCTAGTGGAATTTACCAAGAAAGTAAAGGAATGAACTGTATCAGATGTACATTTATTTCACCAATATTTATACCACATCTAGAACCCCGAACCACGGGTCAATGCGCTAGTGTACATGAACGGGGCGAGTCGGTACAGCACCTGCATGCCGGTTGTGGTGGGCCGGTCTGGACCAAAAAGTCCAGAGCTGAATTTTTGTCCCAGTCCAGCCCTGGTCTGATGGTACGAAAAAAGGTCTCATACAGCCCGGCAATAATCACCCCTTCATGGACTTGAGACAAGGAGCAGAAATGGCCCTTTTATCTGTGTTTAGAGAGTAATGTTTGTATAATGCTACAAAGATAAGAGTGAGAGAGTCTGACATGCATGTGTGTTGTTCATAGAGCCGAGGCTTGTACAACAGTGACTCAGAATGAAGACATCTACCTGCAAGACTCCAATCTGAAACGAAATAATAAATGAAAGAAAGCTCAGATTAGGCCTTGATTTAAAAATTCATTCAACTGCTAAATTCAGTAATACTGAATGACTGAATGCAGCTCACATTTCCCGGTATCATGATATCATACACCGCTGTCAGCAGCATCTGTCTAAACTTGTACAACATTAGCAAAACAAACTGTTTGTCACCTCAGTCGCGTTGGTTGTGTAATGACCTACACCTGTTTGTTGGCATTTTTATTGTTTTATTTTGCTGTCATTAAATTACATGAGGACTTTTGCACAGATTTGCATGACATTTTGGGGCATGGGCCAAAGATGAAGCAAGAAAATGTTGGAGCACATCCAGAATCATGATGGATCATGTAGTTTTGACTTTTTCCTGACATTGTAAGAAAGACATTTGCTTTTGCTACAGCACTGTTGGTCATAGTAGAGCTACTGTATGTTCTCTATGGAGCATCCTTCTAGTTTTAGATGAATTTCAGTTTAAATTACTTTTACCTCAAAAAGTTATTTGGTTTTATGCAGCAACATAAAACCAAACTGGTGTTACACTGGTGTTAACACACAGTAATGCTGTAATTGTTGCTTTTTCCTTTAGAAAGAAATAAAAGTTGGGAACAATATACCCAGGGTGTACAGCTTATAAAACACTGCTTCCTATCGGGGTCACATGAGGTCATCTAATGGTACAGGTGGCGGCTCCATACGTGGCTCGTCTTACCTCCGTCTGCAGGGGGAATGCAATATCACTTTACACTGTGATGCATTATTTATTTTATGGGACAGCTGAGGATCACAGGGATGGTCATTTTCAGTGGAAGCTATGTTATTTTCTACATCACCATATAATTTCAACTATACCCTGCATTTAAATTGTTGATGAAGAGGATGCACCAGGGTTTGGTCAGAACAGACAGATAACCGCTCTGTGTAATGACGAGCGCTACTTACTTACTATGAGCACTACATACTATTACATAAAGCACTACAGTACTTTAGGTAATAGCCTTCTTTCCAATGATACAGGTGGTTGACAGTGAACAAACAACAAACAGTTTAATGCAATGAAAGACAACATGAAGTGCAGAATAACTATATCTAATAAAAGTTGAAACAGTTGTTAAATCAATTTAAGGTAATGTGTTGAATTTAATTATATCGCAGCCACAGAGTATTTTCCGAAGTCTGTGGTCTGTACTCCACTGACAACAGAGAACACAAAGTCTTGGAGGAGCTACTGAAAGTCTATACACCTTCATTTATTAACAAGTATCCATCCAAGCAAATGACTTGAGGTATTTTCATTGTGTCAACTGAGTGTTGCTCCCATTTTTCTGACTTTAAACAATTAAAAACTTACTCAACTTGTGGCTTTCTTTTCTTTTTACTTATCTTGTTAAAGTTAAAAACATCAGTTTGCAAGTAGTCAAAATTTACCATTGTAATAATGATGATTCTTTGTTTCTTAGGAAGGCAGGACCATGGCAGTCAACCAAAGGAGGCAGTGGAGGTCCATGTGCAAAGGCCTGGTCCTGGGTACTGTCCTGACCAGCTGTATGATCCTGCTTTACTGCCTCTCTACTCCGCAGGTCCACTTTCATTTGCCCGAGTAAGACCCGCCACACTGTGCACAAAATACAGCATCATGTGAAAGTCAACAACACACTATTTCAGGCTGTGCATTTACCGAGATGAGCACACAGTTTCTTGGTGATGCAAGAAGTCCTGCTGATGAGGAGTGTTACGACTTATCTTACACAATTTATAACCTAATCATATGTGCCTGGTAATATTTAGTTACTCAGTTGTAGGGGGTGCTGTTAATAACACATTTTCCTGGTGTGACAAATGCAGAACATGTTTATTACAGCTTTACACAGCTATCCCATCAAAACACTACTAATGCAAAATAGACTTATGTTCTGATAATTGTGCCCAATTTGAGGGCAATAAAAAATAACTAAGATTAATGCTAAATAATGTAAATATTCTTGTTTGCCATGGTTTTATTTGTAATGATTTTATTTTCTACAAAATTGGACTATGTAATTATAATGTGCTTCAAAGTGGCAGCCCTTTTTTTATTCATTCATGATTTTAAAGGATAAGTATACATACTTTGGGATTTTTTTAGACAAATTTAGCTGGATGGTTAGTCATATTTTTCTGAAGTGTTAACTCATAACCCATTTATTACTGCTTTACAGAGTTTAGTGGCTTTAATTGTGTTAAAATGCTGATGACTAGCTCAAGAGTTTCTATAATAATCATCACATTCATGATTCAATGACTTGTTTCTTTTGTCTTTAGGGTTCCGGTGCCTTACTCCTGTGCCCACCGCCCATCCCAGTTCCACAACAAACTGATCACAAACACCTCACAGCAAACCACTGGTCAGACCTGCGCTCCTAAAGTGGATATTATGTTCATGAAGACGCACAAGACAGCCAGCAGCACCTTCATTAACATACTTTTCCGCTTTGGAGAGAAGCACCGACTCACGTTTGCCTTCCCTGACAGCAGAAATGACTTCTTCTACCCCTCTCCTTTCCAGCGCTCCCAGGTTAGAGACTACAGGCCTGGAATGTGCTTCAATATTATCTGTAATCACATGCGTTTCAATGCTCCTGAGGTGGCCAAACTGCTCCCTACAGACACTTTATACATCACTATTCTGAGGGACCCTGCAGAGCTTTTTGAGTCATCTTTCCACTACTTTGGCCGGCTGGTGCCTTTCACCTGGAAGATACCAAGTGATGACAAGCTGACTGAGTTTCTCCGTGACCCCCATTACTACTTTGATCCAGAGGGCTTCAACTCTTTCTACCTCAAGAATCTGCTGTTCTTTGACTTTGGACTGGACAACACTCTGGAGCTGGATGATCCGCGGGTAGATCAGGGAATCAGGTTCATTACTGACCGTTTTGAGCTGGTCATGTTAGTGGAGTATTTCGAGGAATCACTCATCCTGCTCAAGGATGCCCTCTGCTGGGAGATGGACGACCTGCTTTTCTTCAAGCTCAACGCACGCAAGGGATCCACTGTGTCTAAACTCACCCCTGAACTGAGGGCCAGAGCTCTGGAGTGGAATGCTATTGACTGGAAACTGTACCAGCATTTCAACAGGACCTTTTGGAAGAAAGTGGACTCTTATGGAAAGCAGAGGATGGCAGTGGATGTTGCGGAGCTCAGGAGGAGGAATGCAGAGATGGCAAACATCTGCATCGAGGGAGGCCATGCTGTGGACGCTGGCAGCATCCAGGAGACAGCCATGCAACCCTGGCAGCCCATTGGAGAGAAGTCCATCATGGGATATAACTTAAAGAAGAATGTGGACAAGGCACATAGAAAACTGTGCCGTAAGATGTTGACACCGGAGCTTCAGTACTTAACTGAGCTTGGTGTTAATCTGTGGATCACCAATCTGTGGGGACATGTCAGAGAGATCATAAACTGGTGACAAGGCATAAATGAGAACAAGAGGGGCCAACTGAACAAAAACAGACGGTATTAAGAGTAGAAGAGGCTGACTGTGCTGTGCAGCTGATAGTGTGAGAGACTACAGGTGTCTGTTTCAATCTCGTGACCTGTCTCAATGTAATGTACCTGAATTTATTTGTTTACACTGCATATGTTTAAATACAGCAATGTAGTTTATGGGTGCTTGGCAAAAAGACTCTTGACCTTACAATCTCTGTTACACTGAACTAGTTTACTACATATTGTACAAATGAACTTAGTGTTACTGTTTTTTAAGTGCGAGTCTGTGTTGAACCATTAAAATATGCTTACCCTCATATGTGAGTTTGCTCTAATGAAGAAGTGAATGATAGTGTTTAGACCTAATTTTATACATTTTTAACCCCTTTTATTAAATTGAGACCAAATGCTGTAATTCCTGCCAAATTTATAATACGTTGAAGACAGGAATAATTGTAATTCACTCAGAAGTCAAATTTTATCCTTGGTATCCATCCAAAACAAAACTATGACACAAAGGGCTAAAATATGGATATGAAAATTGTGAATGTAAGATTTACATCTCATTTCCTGTCTCTGGAAGAAGAGAATCAGTCACTGACTGATGATAGGTGAGTAGATAAACACAAACCTTTTCAGTTGTTATTGCAGGATGAGATGGAACTAATAATATAGATGATGACTCCCAGGTAGAGAAACACTTAAGGGGAACTGTACTTCATACAATGCTTAACCCACAATGTAATCAGTGAATAAAAGTGAATGTAGTACAATGTCTACATGTAAACAGCACTGTGCAATCAAGAACAAAAGAACAAACTTACTTTATGAACTTATTTTCCTCATCAGTTATTACTGAATATGTGTATTCCTTTTCTTTATATATTAATGTAGAGGATGTTTTTTTTTACTGTCCTAATACTTTTCCAGTTTTCTTAATTTTCCTCATTTCTTTGTTCACTGTTTCCATAGATGACCCTGAGAGTGAATTGTCATTGGATCCAGTATTTCATATTTTTTTACTGTGACATCTCAAAAAAAAGTTTTCTGTGAAAAAGGCCCATTGATGACAGAACTTAAAATATGTTACACAATGAGCCAAACATTTACTTATCAGTCACGTAAAGCAAATCCTATCTGTCAAAGCACCATGACAGTGACTAACAGTGTTAAATGAATACCATTTCTTGCATTTGTCATGTGGATGTAGTAAAGTCATTTTATGTATAGGCTATTTCTTCACATGCAAAATAAATATTTTTTTTGTTCTTATTTTGTTTTAGGGTGATTAATCTCTCTTAATATTAGAATTTGTAAGTTATTTGTCTGTAAGTGAATGATTGTGTCCATGGATATCTCATCCCATAAAAAACCGCCCTGGCAACATATGATAATCATTTTATGTATATCCTTGAAATAAGTACCTGTATGCATAAGTCTTTTGTCTGATTCATAAATCAATTTCTCTCTGTCTGTGTTTGTTCATAATTTTCTTTGTGTGTAAAATGGTAAGTAGCAAGATTATTTAGTACACGAATAGACTTCATAAATCTGAATTGGTGAAAAAGAAGTTCAGTAAAAAATGTAAATTGGGTGACTCACTGAGCTTTTACATAAGCTCTTTGTTTTTTGTTGATCAGCATGACTGAAAACAATAAAAACATACAATAATACAATCTAAGAAGAGGTGAGTATACTCTGCTTCATTAATGTTGGAGCCTATGATACTATTTTGACAGGTAAATTATTCCACACACAAGCAGTCAAGTTTATTTAGTTTCCTTTTATCACTATCTAGGTTGTTCCTGCGTTAAAATGAATTATTTAATGAACCCTTGCTATTTTTTGTACTTATTTAATAATTTTCCTATAAAGTGTTAGTTAATGGTTATTGAATGGTTAATAAGCATTTTCCAGGTGATCCACAAACCATTCAAATAATCTTGTATTTTAGACTATCGTGGTATTTTTTCGTTCTTCTGCAATTTGTTTAGTTAACATTTAATTACAGATTTTGATTAATATTCGGCAAATTGAACCTGATCACAACTTTAATGGCACAATATCAAATGAGAAACCCATGAACCCTGATAAATCTTACTGCATACATAAATAATTTATTCACAGCCTATAATTATGAGCATATAAATAATTAACATATAGTAAATCTAATCTTTAAAAAAAGCACATTTAACCCATCTTAAAGCCATGTCTCTTTTTTTATTTTATTTATTACAGGAAGTGAAGTACTCACCCATCGTGCATTTGGGGGCGTGACTGGGCGACTGTTCTCTGATGACAGCTTTTGTTTTGCTAGTTTAGTGTCAATGCTTAATGTATTTTTTTCCTCTTTTATTTAGCTACTAGACATGTACCAGTTGAAACACTGAGATGGATTAAGTAGGTTTTCCAGTTTAACGCTAATAGACGTTCGTTTTTCAATATCGGTGGCTTTTGCTGAGTAGCTGTAGCACATAACTAGCTAGCAAGCCACCAGCTAGCAGTTAGCTAATGTGAGTTTTATCATCGCGAGTTGCTAACTTCTAACCGGTTGTCTGTAATCCTCAAAAATAAACAGAAACCTTTTGTTTTATCGGTGCCGAGTAGCTGCCAGCTGATTTTGCCGGGCGGTCATGCGGGAGGACTGACTTTGACGATGGCATTAGCTCTTGGCTGCACCCTGATAACTGTTTCATCCGGATGAGTTAGCTAGCAACAATGACCTGTAAATCAACCAAAGTGGCCCCGAGTGTTGATTTCGACCACAGCTGCTCCGACAGTGTGGAATATCTGACCCTCAACTTTGGACCATTTGAGACCGTCCATCGATGGAGGAGACTGCCTCCATGTGATGAGTTTGTCGGAGCAAGGTACAGCTGACAGATGATTAAATGCAGCTTTAGATTCTACCAGGACACGTGTTGACTACATTCACCATGAAATACTTTTGGCTTTTTCAGACGGAGCAAACACACTGTTGTGGCATATAGAGATGCTATATATGTATTTGGGGGAGACAATGGGTGAGTAATGTGACGAACGTTTACTTTTACACATATTCTTAGATTTTTGTCATACACATCGCCGGCTGTTGTGTTGACAAAATACAGGAAAACATTTAAGTATTTCTATTTTCATCACAATTCGTTGAATAACTTTTATCTTTAATTATTTTAGCGCAGTTGCAAACATAAAGTAGTTTTGTGTTATGATTTTGTAGCATCAGTGTACCAGTCGCTTTTTGAATTCCTCACACAAAGACAACTGTTACATTATCACAGTAAATCATTTTAAAGAAGGGCAGATCCAGTTACTGAGGACCCTTCACTCATTTCATTTACAGAACACTTTTGGCCAGGAAATACATGTACAAAAAGTTGTATTTTTTTACAATCACTATTATTATAAGGTCAAATAGATCATCAATAAGCAGTTGTGCGTCTGTTTTTATTTATATATTGAGGATTTTTAGTTCCATGTGGATATGTATCTGAGTCTTTTATGGATCTTTGCCTCATGTTATTTTTGAACCTTTTTCAAAAACAATTTTCCATCATTCTGTAGACAATAAAGCTCTTTAAATCTTGAAACCTAAATCTTCCAAGCTTGGCAAAAAAGATTTGCAACAAGAAGTTCTCATCTTAAAACACAACTCATGTTTGACAGAATCATCCTGCCAAAAGACATAACATATATCAAGAACATTTTACTAAAAATTGAAGTACATTGCTTATGTCCTCATAAACATGACACTAAGTCACTTATCGCACAAAGTCTGTTCTTCTACAGCACATCATAACTTGCTGTTCTTTATGAATAATGGTAATATTTGTCTTAATGATCTTAATGATACTTGGGGTCCTACATTGTAGTTATTCTCCATGAGACAGTATGTTTATAACTTTTATTTATAACTGTTTTAACAAACCATTTTTCCCTATACATGAGAACCATTTTTCTCTTATTTTCCTGACTATCTCAAAGTTATCTATTCAGTACAAATCACTGATGTAAAATAAGAATTTAAATTCATGCGAAATGGACTAAGTAAATATGTAAATATTACAGTAAGACTTGTGTCACCCAACAGGAAGAACATGCTAAATGATCTGCTTCGCTTTGATGTAAAAGACTGTTCATGGTGTCGGTAAGATGACAGAACTTTACCATTTACATTCTGTACAGTATGACAAAATACTTGTGCATGTTTGGATGTTAAGCGTTAATGCTAATCACTAATGGTGGGTGCTGTGGGTAAAATGCACAGACTGAATTTCCCTATGGGGATAATACAGTGAAATAACCTTTAAACTTTTAACATTAAACTTCACAGAGCTTTCACAACTGGAACTCCACCTGCTCCCAGGTATCACCATTCGGCTGTTGTTTACGGCAGTAGCATGTTTGTTTTTGGTGAGTTTTTAAGATTGTATTTGTTGCAAAACCTTTCCCTCAGCTCTTTTCATGTTTAATTTTCTTCTCTGTGGTTTGATATGTTTCAGGGGGTTACACTGGAGACATCTATTCAAACTCAAACCTGAAAAACAAAAATGATCTGTTTGAGTACAAGTTTGCTACAGGACAGTGGACTGAATGGAAGGTGGATGGAAGGTAATTTATTTCCTAACATGTTTTTGTACTTATTCTGTCAAAAAACTTCAGTCAAATACCATAACCAGTCATGGAAATCTTTCAATGAAAATTAGGAGTTTGTGTTTTTATAATTTTATTCATTTAACTCATACTGAGAGCTGGTTATACACTACAACAACTAAATAGACTGTACACTATCTTGCAGCGAGACATGCAGCTGCTAGAAATATTTGTGAATTAAATACTTGAGAAATGTTATTTATAATGAGAAATAAATGTCTTACTCAAAGATGGTCAGAATTAAGACCTGCAAAGAAAGAATTAATGAGCCCTTTATTTATGTTTTAGTTTGCCAGTGGCAAGATCTGCACATGGAGCCACAGTCTACAGTGATAAACTGTGGATATTTGCTGGCTATGATGGGAATGCAAGGTATGATAGATTAGAGTTTTTTCCATTAATATCCACACACAATGATCCTCTTGCTGATCATGATATATTGTCTCCCATGTACAGACTGAATGACATGTGGACCATCAGCCTTCAGGATCGAGAACATGCATGTTGGGAAGAGGCCAGTCCAATACATTTTATATGTAACAAGATAAATATTTATTCAAGTAGAACACAGACCCACACATTATGTATTAACCAGTGTCTTTCTTTGTGTTTAACAGATTGATCAGAGTGGTGAGATTCCTCCATCTTGCTGCAACTTCCCTGTAGCTGTTTGCAGGGACAAGATGTTTGTATTTTCTGGTCAGAGTGGAGCCAAAATCACCAACAACCTCTTCCAGTTTGAGTTCAAGGGCCACATGTAAGCAGAGTATTTTAGACTCTGACCCATCTTAGACACTTATTTGTTAGTTGTACGTTTCAGGTGTAATTACACCCTCATTACTCTGTTACTTCTTCTCAGGTGGACACGCATCCCGACTGAGCACTTACTACGAGGTTCACCTCCACCTCCTCAGAGACGTTATGGTCACACTATGGTTGCCTTTGACCGTCATCTCTATGTATTTGGAGGTGCTGCTGACAACACGTTGCCCAATGAGCTCCACTGTTACGATGTAGACTCTCAGACCTGGGAGGTGATCCACCCCAGCCTGGACAGTGAGGTATGCGCTAAATAGATTTACAAATGATTTTGTTCTTGTGTAATGTGTATCCTGGTGTTAATGGTCACCCTCCTGCGTCTTTCTGCATATTCTAGTTAAATACAGTCAGGGCTGTGTGATATGATATAAACTGCTGTTTTTTTCCTGCTCAGAATGAGGTTGTGGTGGTGCAAACCCTTCAATTGGTTCAAGTATTTTATAAACAAAGTATCTCAGGATTTTCTAACAATTTTAAGCTTGAAGTATATGGCAATTATCACATTAAAGCAGTCTGGCAACTCATTTTACCATTATATGCCATAGTGTGTGAGCATTTGTAGATTTTACAGATCATCTTGTTTAAAAAGACGGCAACATTAGTTTGAGGTTCTGAAGAAAAAAGATTCAGTATCGATAACCTTTTTGCATCCTGCTATGAAGTTTAAAAACCACCTTTCTACACCAGAAAAGTTATAGTTTTATTTTCTTTTTTAAAATGTAAGTTTTACCACTCAGCTCTGATACCACAACGCAGTTACAAATGTCAGACGTGGCGTATTGTTTGTGTTTTATGAAGATCCCCATTTAAAGCTGGAGGTCACACAAAATTTGATGGAGATGGCCACCTCCTCATTCTCTATGCAGGAAAGACCCTGTACTGTGGAATAATTGAAAAGCCTGGTATCTCTCATACGGGCAAAAGAGTAGGTTATCCATAAACTTTCTGGTTTATGGATGTTCCTTCATGAATAGGTAAATGTGACATAGTATGCATCATAAATCACTCTTTAAAACAATATTTTCAAGATGGTGTTTTGTGTTCTTCCACAGGGAATAAGTGCAGAAGTGTAAATTTGCATTAAGACAACATAAACCACTGTGCAGAAGAGTGAATGTGATCGAATGGGGCAATTCTGATCAGAGAGAACAACAGTTTATTGCAGACCTGTCCTCATAACAGACTCAAACATCACTCCTCTCTTTTTACCAGTTACACAAGAATCATGTCAGTCAGATCTACGAATGCGTTCAAACATTTATACTGTTTCTAAGTGGTATATGTATGGCTTTAACCATTTAATATTTATCTCATTATAATATTATATTATATTATATCATTACAGTGTATGCCATATATTTATTACATGGTAACTTCAAAATTCTCATAAAAGATCTAAAAAAATAAAGAGACAAATGATCAAATATGAGCAAGTAGCTTTTATTTGTCAAGTCAAAATATAACAAGAAATAGTCTCTTTAATTTAATCACTGTACTATTTATTCAGTGAGTTTGCAGAAGGTATGCTATCTTGTTAGATGTCATATCACAGAGCTTTGAAGCAGTGCATTTGAAGAATCATGCGACATTTTGTACATGGTGTTGTCTCTTCAGATGCCCAGTGGTAGACTGTTCCATGCTGCGGCAGTGATTCAAGATGCCATGTACATTTTTGGGGGTACTGTGGACAACAATGTGCGAAGTGGAGAGATGTACAGATTCCAGGTCAGTATGTCCTCATACAGTTGTCTTAGTTTATGATGCAATATTTGGCTTTTTCACATTCTTGACAAAAGAAGAAGCTGGACTTCCTTAGCTCATCAGTGTGACTGTTTTTTTCCTACATCTTACAGTTTTCGTGCTACCCAAAGTGTACCCTCCATGAGGATTATGGAAGACTGTGGGAGAATCGTCAGTTCTGTGATGTGGAGTTTATTCTGGGCGAGGTGTGTTAAGGATCTAAAGTGGAGAGATTAATTACTCATTATCCCACTTACATGATCTTTTTAACTCATTATTGTGTTGTTCACAGAGGGAGGAGAGAGTCTTGGGGCATATTGCCATAGTGACCGCAAGATGTCAATGGCTGCGGAAAAAAATCCTGCAGGCTCGGGATAGGCAGCGACAGGTCAGAGCCACGCAGCAAGCAGTTTCATTTCCTGTGAGACAAGGATACAACCTTGAAGATATTAATACACATGAGCATTTTATTAAATCAGGATATAATAGTCAGTTCTTTATAATGTAGCATGTAAGACTATAAAAATATGAGCTGCTTATATGGTTAAAAAAAAACGCAATGAAGTCACTTCTATATAAATGTTGTTGGAATAATTCAGTGATAGTAATTACATTGTCTACCTACAATGATCATTTTAGGTATTTTGGTATTTGGCAATATGTAGAAAAACCATGTATTATTTTCTGACCCTACTCCCATAATGGTTTGCCTCTGTAATGTATTTGCTTCAGCTACTTACATGAGGCTGGTGCTGTACTTACGCTGACACGCAGGGAAAAAGAAAGAATGTTACTCTTGATGTCTCCTCGAGGCTTATCACAAGAAGCCAAAAATGAGTCAACAAAATGCACCACGGAAACTAGATGCTTTTTAGATGACTTTACTGCTGCAGTTCATAGAGACAGAAATCAAGTGTTTACAGTGAAAGCAACTGTGTACTAATAATGCCCAGTCACATAATGTAGCTTTCATTGATTTAATTTTACTAAGAAGTCCAGTGTCTGATGACCGAGTTGATGTAATCAGCATGAAAAATAAACAGGGGAAAAAATACTGTTAAAATAATAATATGCCCTGAATCTAAGCAGTTTTCACTGTATCAGTATGTAATTATATTAGTATTTATTTCTAGTAATAGTTGTACAATTAATGGATAGTGGGATTTGCTTGAATTTGATATATTGTCAGATGATCTCCCATTGAGATTTACCCACTGGTTCTATCATCTTAACTCCCAAGTGTCATATAGCAGAGAGTGTGCTCTGTATTGAAACAGGGTTAACAAAATACAGAAGAAGTAGATAGGTGAGTCTCAGCTTAGATGTGAAAGTGACTAATTTATTCTGCCATCTCTTTGAGCAGAAGACAAAACAAGACAGCAGTGAGGAAAGTGACGAGGGGGTAACTGGAGGCCCGAGAGATATGCCAGGAGGCAGCAGGCCATCGGGCACACAGCCACTGCTGGAGGTCTCCATCAGGGAGGCAGAGGCCCAGCCTTTTGAAGTCTTAATGCAGTTCCTTTATACAGACAAGATCCAGTACCCACGCAGAGGTAGCTTTCTCCACATATTTACCCTCACAGATTTTAATTCCCCCACTCTGACATGAAAGAATGCTAACATCTTCTCTTCTTGCCCGTCTCTAGGCCATGTTCAGGATGTTCTCCTAATTATGGACGTATACAAACTCGCTCTTAGTTTTAAGCTGTCACGTCTGGAGCAGCTATGTGTGCAGTACATCGAGGCCTCTGTCGACCTGCAGAACGTTCTCAGTGTTTGTGAAAATGCCAACAAACTGCAACTGGACCAGCTGAAGGTACACTATGTTTAGGGAACTGCAAATCTGGTTTTTACTGACATCCAGTGGCAGAAGAGAAAAGTATCCTCAATACACCCTGAAATCACTGCTGAGCAGAGGTGGAAGAACTATCACTATCAGTACCTTTGCTTAAATCTATACTTAAATAAAAGTAGGAACAATGCAGTGTAACTTAAAGTACTAAAGCAAAAGTACTCACCATGCAGAATGTTTTGCAAAACATTATTGTTTTTGTCACTAACAAATTCATACATGTGCTTTTTAATCCTGTTGTATGTCAATGTGAGGCTCACTTTAGATATTTTGTACTACTTCGTAGATTCATAAAGTGCTACTTTGTCAAGTCATGTAAAAAGTAACGCGACTAAAACTGTAAGGCAGATACAGTGCAGTTCAAATGATCATTTACACGTGAGATACAGTGGTGTACATGTATGAATTAGTATAACATGGAAATACTTAACTGTAGTATAAGCATGAATAAACTGTGCTTTAATACAAATATATTTAATTACTTTCTGACACGGCTGCTGAATGCACATGTGCTACATACTTGAAACTTGAACCCAGAGATGATCAGTGCTCTGCAGCTTGGTGTTATTTGACTTTTTTGAGGGCCAGAGAGGCTGGGAAAAGACAAATCATATATATAACACGTTTTTCCCCTCTGCAGGAGCATTGCCTTAATTTTGTGGTGAAGGAGTCACACTTCAACCAGGTGATCATGACAAAGGAGTTTGAACATCTGTCCACCCCTCTGATTGTGGAGATAGTCCGACGGAAGCAGCAGCCTCCTCCCAGGCTGTACTCAGACCTGCCTGTGGACATCGGGACCTCTCTGGTGCAGGACATGAAGGCGTACTTGGAGGGAGGCGGTTTGGAGTTCTGTGATATTATCCTGCTGTTAGACGGACACCCACGGCCTGCCCATAAAGCGATACTGGCAGCACGATCCAGGTAGAGATTGCGTCAAGCCACACAAGTTTTATTTGTGCTACTGTAACTGTATTTGTGTGTAAACTGAAGTGCTGCTGATCCACAGTTGCTTATGAAGCTAAAATCTACACATTTACATTTAATTTCAGTTTTTAAAATTAAATTAATGTAGACAGTTGACCTCAATGAGATGTGCAAACATTTTAGCGAGCTGGTTAAATGTACTCACCTTTACATAAACTGATCCATTTCATCTGGAAGTGCTTGATACTTTTTCCTTTTCAGCTACTTTGAGGCCATGTTCCGCTCCTTCATGCCCGAAGACGGTCAGGTGAATATTTCCATCGGTGAGATGGTCCCAAGTAAACAGGCGTTTGAGTCCATGCTGCGTTACATCTACTATGGAGACGTCAACATGCCTCCAGAGGATTCCCTGTATCCTTCAAAGTCTGACTATGTAACACATTCACATTTGTCTCCTCAATGGAAAAAGTATTGCATTTTGTGCATTTCTAAGCATTTTTATAGATTTAATGATGACCTAAATGAAAGAAGCCACATTCTTTGATTAAAGCAGGCATTCAAATAGGATGATACGTCTACTTTTCTAAATAATTAAACCAAAAAAAAAAAACACAATTTCACACAACACTCTCCTCATAATCTGGATATCTTCTGTCATTCATTTGTTTTGGGAGGGTTGAATTCCTGGGTTGGGACTGCATTTTAGTACTGTCTACTAAAGTTGCAAAAGTTAAAAGTAGCTGTGTGTTTAAACATACAGAGTTTCCCTTCAGTTTGGTGTTTCTTCCCACTTCCTTGACCATGATGACCAGCTATCTGTTTGCTGCACCATATTACTATGGGTTTTCAAATAACCGGCTGCAGGCGTACTGTAAGCAGAATCTGGAGATGAACGTCACTGTCGAGAATGTCTTGCAGGTATTTGTGTTTTTATTCAGGGGGAGTCGTGACCTCATTTGATGATTGTGTCCTGAAGCCAGAGGGATGTTTTTTTTTGGTTTTTTTTTTTTTTTTAAGAGTTTCAGTATTTTCCCCCTCAGATTCTGGAGGCAGCAGATAAGACCCAGGCTCTGGACATGAAGAAGCACTGCCTCCACATTATTGTCCACCAGTTCATCAAGGTGGGTGGGCTTGTATCTGGAGCCTTGGGGGTTTGCTGCCCACTCAGTGCAGCTGAGCTAACCCTCTAGCTCAGTCTTCTTTGCGGGAGACTGACTCCTCTGGCCTTTTGGATCATCCCGCCATCTTCTATGCAGAGAGGAGACTGTTTACAGCCAAGCCGGCTGTACAAGCACCTCATCATGTAACAATGAGGGTCATAGTGTCACTCTGATTATTGTTTGTTATTCAAAGAAACAGCTAAAGCGCTCAATTTTCACCCTGCTTCACTCGAGTGTTAGCTCTGCTGTTCTGTTAAGCTTCTTTCTGTTTATCATTTTTGAGCATGAGCATCCAAGAGCTGCTTATCTCCTCATTTTACTCTGTTGGAGTCATTGTCAGTCTTTATTTACGGCTCATTTATTTTTTCATTTTTTCCTCTCCTCCCCTTCCAAAGGTATCCAAGCTTCCCAACCTGAGGTCTCTCAGCCAGCTGCTGCTGTTGGACATCATTGAGTCTCTAGCTACACACATATCAGACAAACAGTGTGCTGAGATGGGCTCCGACATTTAGGATGACGTGGAGAGCCGGGCTCTTTTCTCCTCTCACAGAAGCCATACAGCCCTGCTCCTCCTACTTCTAATCATTCCCTCCTCCTTCTCCTTCTCCTTTTCCTCCCCACCTGCAGTACTTTTCTTTATGTTGGACCTTGCATGTCTCGACCCCATAGAGGCCTTTTATCGTTATCGCAGTCTGAATCTCAACCAGGTCTGACGTCGGTGAAGACAAAAGATTGTTGCAATTGTTAAATTCTCTAAAAAATGCCTTTTAGAGTCTCGTTTATTTATTTTCTATACACAGAGCAAAACTTGTATCATTGTTTTGTCTGCATAGTATTGCTGCTGCACTTTTTTCTAGTTATACCATAGAAAGTCATACTCCTGACACCATAGCAAGTGCTGCATCTCATCATATTTTTAATGCATCTCTAAGGTAATCCCTCAGTCATCTAACTGTAACTTAACCAAGTCATTACACAGATTATTTATTGAAATCTGTATTTGTCTCATGTATATTCTCAGTACTGTCGCATCTAACAGGTCTGGATTAAATGCAAGGAATCATGTCATTTCAAAATGATAACAAAAATATGCACTGTCTGTGTAAACGTTTCCATGTTAATGTCATTATTTCACAATTTGTGATAATAACCACTTCTCATGAGTCTACAGATATATCTGTAAAAATATAGCAGTGTGTATCAGTATGCTGTTATTAAATATATACCCACATGTATTTAAGGCCTTAATAAATAAATCTTGTATTAAATTAGTCATGTTGAACTGAGTGTCTGTTGTCTGCACCCGTTGAGAGTTTCGTGTAAAATGCAGAATAAGTACATGCATACCCACACAAAAGGCCTCAGGACAAAGTTTCCAACACAGAGTACCACTCATACATCAGGTTTGGAGGAATTTACTTATGTACAGTGTAAAAGTGAAAAGAGGCTGAGTAAGGTTCATATTGAGTGAGAAATCCTTAAATAATTACTAGGGCCTCATTTTTACTTAAATAATTCCTACACAAATCTTGAATTCTTTGCACAGACTCATAAAGAAAAGCCCTTGTCACTTATACGTTACCTGGAAAAGCTGAAGGTTAATCCTTGACCTTCCATCAAATTAGACACGACCTTCAGGGGTTTCAGCTTCCACAGATCTCCATTGATAAGCTCAGACAATGCTCCTTGGTTTGTGAAGGTGAATTCCTTCAGTTTCAGCAAAAATGGTTAATATTAAAGTTTTAAAAGTTAAGAAGTAATTAGATTTTCTCACAAGATGTGATCTCAAATGCAATACCTAATTTAACCTGTTGATTCTGTTGTATAACAGATGAGTTCCATGGTAATAAAGACAAACTACGTTAAGCCTTATTTAAATACATAGAAATATGTTACCCTCTGATGATGACTTTTGAGGTGAAGTGCATCAGGCTTATCCATGATTAAATTAAACATTTTTTTTTAATCACAATCACAGTCCATTCAACACTGCAAACTCATTTATGGTAAACAGAACTCGTTGGTTTTTAAGTAGATTTGTTCCAGTCCTTATCCTTGATGATTTTCACATTTACAACACTTATATTTATAGTGTATAATGATATATAATATTAACCAATAACAGAGTACTTTTCTTTTGCAATGAATTGTTTCTTTGAGGCAGACTGCAGTTCCTTTGAACAGTTTCACTGGTAGACTTGGATCGTGGATTGGTTCATTTTAAAGAAGAGGAGGATGACCTAAATGCGGAGACACTAGATTAGATTTTCTGTTTGCTGCCAGTTATACTCACAGTTCCACAGTGGAAGTAACAAAGTGTTGGACTCATTTGTAAGTACCGTTGCAGTGAGCACAAAGTGCCATTCACTCTGTAGATACTGGAGACACTTGGCAAATCAAAACCCCTCCCCTGATGAGAGTGTTAATGTCTTGGATAAAATAATACAGAGTCTCATCAATCACATCAGTCAAATCTTTCAACTGAAATAATTAGAACTTAAAAAACTACATTTCATAGTCAAAAAGAAATGCTCATTATACCCATCCCTGGAGTAGCCATTAAATCTTTTTTTTGTGCGTAGAGCAGTGCACAGCTTGCTCATGTTTCATTCATTTAACTTGTGCATGCACAGGCCAGAATCCCATTGGACATATCTGGTTTCATGTAAAACAGTGTCCATTGTTCAGCGTCATGATACTTAACACTGAAACAAAACAGTATGCCTGTTGTCATGCCACGGTGCTGGATTATCTCCCACTTATCAGGTGCATTTCATTACCAGAGTCCTGAATACGTGTTCTGCCTGGGCCAGGTCAGTCCTGCTTCCTCAGCAGGTGGGATGGGTTACAGAGTCGGGCTGGATCTTCCAAGTTTGTCGTTCCACCTGCATAACTCAGAGGCAGCGCAGTGTCTATCTGCACAGCATCAGCAGAGGCTGGAGATGGTTTTCCTCACGCCTAAAATGATGGAAAGGGCTGCACTGTTTGTGACGTTTGGTGGTTTTGTCACTTCTCTGACCACCACCTTTATACCTTTTTGGAAGACGATGAACTCTGACCTGAATGAGGTGGAGAACTGGTTCTCTGGACTGTGGCACATGTGTCTTTACACCGAGGAGGTTGGGATCCAATGTAAGGCCTATGAATCTGTTCTAGCACTGCCGATGGACCTGCAGATCTCCAGGGTGCTCATGATGGTGTCTATCGGCACTGGTGTTCTGTCAATGCTGGTGGCCTTTCCTGGGATGGAGGGGGTGAACTGCCTGCAGGAGCCAAAGCTGAAGAGGGGGCTGGTCATCCTCAGCGGGGTGCTGGCCTGGGTCTCAGGACTCACCACTCTTGCTCCGATCTCCATAGTGGCCTACACAACTGTGGTGGAGTTCTGGGATGAGGGTTTTCCTGATGTGATGCCTCGCTGGGAGTATGGAGAGGCCATGTTTTCTGGGTGGTTTGGAGGTCTGGCTCTGGTCCTGGGAGGAACCCTTTTCTTCATCGCTGTGTGCATGGGGGACTTTAACCAGCGGTCACAGAGTGAACCCAACAGCCCACAGGTGAAGCACAGAGCACGGATGCAATACCAGAAGACTGAGGTTTTATAGCTTTCTTATTGTCAGATGTGTTTTTCTCTGCACAGTCATATGGATACCTGTCAGCTTGTGGACTTGACTTATAAACTAAGTACTTGTGGAGCTGATTGTAACTATATTTGTGTGTCAACAATGAACAGATGAGAAATGTTGTATGTGTGTATGTTAGGGTGACCAGATGTCCCTCTTTGTGTGGGACAGTCCCACATTTTTATCATTTTTTTTTACACGTCCCACAAATTAAAATGCTGTCCCACATTGTTATTAACAGTCAGCATGAATGCTTCCTGCGACTGTGTTTTCTTATGTGAGCAAACTTGCATTTAAATAAAATATATGAAGTTTTTCCCTTGTCTAGTGAGTTAGGATCTGGTCACCCTAGTGTATGTTTTATTTGACCATTTCCAGGGTATGAAACAGTGTAAGCTGATATCCAATGTCACTTCCACCAAAATTAAAACCTCGACACTGATGAAAACATCTTGTAATAAATTAATGAAGAGACTGAATCAAAGTTAGTGATGTTGTTTGATGACCTGGCAAATCTCACTGCACTCTTACTCTGTCAGTTATGTGCAGCTTCATGAGAAACAAATATCACACACACAGAGCTCATTCAGACTTTTTAGAGTGAAAACAGTTTTTAAACTAAAGACATTAATTTGCAGACAGAACACAGACATGGCTCAGTGATTCGTAAATAAGAGGTAGCATGAAAAATGTTCAAAAATAGGGTCTCAACGCCAATTGCCAGTGCAGAAATGGACAGTTTAATAAGAGATGCATTCCAGTGCTGCGGCCTTTCTGTCTTAAATTTCATTTCAGTGAGAGACTTGGCAACTCCAGGGTCCTTTAGTCCTTAATGCACAATTTGGCTTTGGTACAATGCTGTACATTGTGATGATTAGAACTGGTTTTCTGTATATTTAATTAATGTTTTTTGAATGTCTCGACAAATCGCAAACTGTTTCAGATTAGATTTTTGAAGCCTTTTTTTGAGGAATGAAAACCTGAATGGGGCTAATATGTCTTACCCCATAGTTACGGAACCTTAGCCTAAATGTAATCTATGTCAGGCTGAATCTGTCTAATAAATGCTGGCATTAACCCATAAAGATCCAGTGTTACTTTTGTGGCAGTTCTAAAATATTTTTTTTCTATATTTAACTTTTCTTAAGTGATTTATCACCATTTATTATAATATTACCATCTGTGATTTGCATTTTTTCATTAAAAGTTGTGTATTTTCCTAAACTTAATTTACTGATCATGTAAACATTCATAAAACTTCAGATTAAAGTTAAGTGTTATTGAATCGAAAACAGAGAAAACTGAAGAAAAAGTGAGTTTTTCAGCAAAGATATTAACTCCAACTCCATGGGTTTTACTGGTGAATCAATGTTGTAGAAGATGACCATGTTTCCATGGTAACTACGGAGCCTCTGAACGTCCAAATGGGTCATATCTGATGACCATGAAAAGATGAATAACTGTATTTACACCAGTTACTTACATGTATTTATAGTATTAGTGGATCAGCAGGTATTAAACAGATTAGATCAGTTGACTGTTTTGGTCACCAGTGGATGTTTGGGTCTTTATGGGTTAATGTGTTGGCAGGCTATGATTTTACTTTTTTACCCATGAATGATTCATTTACTTCTCTTATCATTTCTAATCTTGTTGTTGGATGCTGCAGGTCTCCTCTGACCAGTGCAGACTAGATTCAACATGTAATCCAGTTAAATTGAGTGATTTATCAGTGACATATGGCGGCGTATCCCCAGCGCTGAAAGAGCCAATCGGTCATGTTGTTGTACATGTGCTCTCCTCACCACCACACACACACACATACACATGCTTTCACTCAAACATGCTTTTACATGTGATTGAACACACACAGAGAGCAACAAAAACATACTGACACTGGGCCACATGTACACGTGTCAGCTGTCAGCCCACAACACAGTCACTCCAAATACTTCTTCTGACCTCTCCCAGCTACACACTTAATATCCCCATGTTCATTTGGACAGATTTGCATTCTGAAAGCAGTGAGGGTTGTCGCTGTTGTGGCCATTTCCAATATAATACTGATCAGAGAAATGACCTTGTATTAGAGAGGAGGTACAGTTCTCCCCACTGTAGGAGTGGAAGGAGTGGAAATATGTCAGGGGCTCATTTCTATAGGACTCTGTATATCTTTTTAATCCTGCTCCACCCTACCCCCTGACTGAAACTGGGATTTACTGCACCACTCATTCCCTCAGCTGTACACTGCTTTAAGAGGAACACCATAGCATTTAACCATTTCAGTAGTTGTAGGTGCAGTTGCACTTGCATTTTTCCACATCAGGTATTATTTTGTCTCCTGTTTTTTGTTTTGGTTTGGGTTTTTTTTCAGAATAGTACTGTATGTGACATCAGTAAGTTTCTACTGTAGCTAATGGCCCTGCTGCAGTACATGCAGCCACACAGGCATGCAGCACAATGCATGCACAGTAAGCAGGCAGTGTAGAAGTGGGCAGTCAGACCAGGCAGTGCAGTGGGGAGGGAAGCCAGTCTTTGATCAGGCTTAACTTGCAACCCAGGTCTTTGACATCTGAAGGCGAAGCTGAAAGGATCTGAACAGAAAAGCAGCCTCTAAAAGAGAGAGAGAGAGAGAGAGAGAGAGAGAGAGAGAGAGAGAGA
>JAPQRQ010059483.1:0-17794 GCA_037367365.1 Apogon talboti | reverse complement strand
ACGTGCCCTCCAAACCCCCCCTCCCCTGTGCCCCGACCCGCCTCTCCTCCCCTCTCCTCTCCCCTCCGCCCCGGCAGCCACAGAAGCACAAGTTAAGAATAGAGGAAGTCTTGTCACATTGCATGTAAAGGCATCCTGCATTCTGAGGGGCGATACATGTGAGGAAACAAACATTCGCCGCTTGGCTGTACAGGCCTGATGTTTTTGTTTTTTTTCCCCTAGTTATTAGTCCCTTTTGGTCAGATACTGTCACAGATCTGCACTGCTTACAGCTGGGTTGAGGCCTTGAGTTGACATCATCCAATGTAGGCTCTACTGTTGGATCCAGTTATGTAGGGTTACACTGCATCACTGTATTAAAGCAACTAGACTGCTGTCATTAATGTTTTATGTTGTGCTGCAAAGAAGGAATTTCAAGCCTTGTTTGTGAGTAATGAGTAAAAATAAAATGGTGAGCATTTTTAATCAAAAAGTAATCCCACTTTACGGAAATATGTGAAATTTTGGCTAAAGACACAGTTAATTTTATACTGAGCTACATGAGCCCAAGCTTAAACAATGGTTTGCACAATATCCAAGTTGAGGAATGAGCACAGTTTGCTTGAATTACGGCATCTTTTTCTAGTTTTGAGGCTTATTGTCATCTTAATAGTCTTCCAGCCAAGAAAAAGTTATCTACCACAATGGCATATATTTTGGCTTAAGACAAGATACATATTTAAGAATGTTTGGCTTCTGTCTATTAGGGTTGTTTTTGCTGTCTCTTCTCAGTTTTGTCAGGGAAACACAGACAAAACTGATTTAATGAGATGACTAAGATGTTTTCTGATGGCGAGTTTGACTTATTTCAACACTTTATTCACCAAAGGTATCATATGTGCTTGAGGAACACAGATGTTGAAGTTGTGATTTTGTAAATGTAGGAAGGAGCTGTAAAAGTCCTCCTCGGTTGGTCAGCTCTGCTGTAATGCCTATTAAGGATGAATTATTGCAGCTGCCTCAGCCCGTCTGAAATCTGTTCTGACACAGAGAACAAAAGGAGTTTTCGGGGATTTCTTTCTCCACCAGATTTTGAACTTGATTCGAGAAGAAAAGGTGATTTTGAGGGGGGTTGGGGAGGGGAGGCAGCGCAGTGGCAGCTGCTGCAAGAAAGACATCAGACGGGGATGTTGCATTACAGTGCAATGTCAAAAGGTGAGAGGAAAACACAAAAACATTTCAGGGCTGCAGCAGCATTGGGCAAAGTGTGCTGTGTGATTGTCAGATGTTGTTGTGGTTGATGGATCCCTCTCCGCACCTTATTGTTTTTCTCCTCTTGTTTTACTTGATGAAAATGTAAAGCAAAATTTGATCTACTCTTTCTGCCTTTAATTATGCGTAACAAAACATCACTATTTTACTGCAATTAATGATTTAATGACAAAGCTGATGTGAAAATTATTTTATCAGATGTCAATTCACCAAAAGTACAAATATTCTGCCAAGTATTAAGAGTCAGAAAATGAATGCAATTTGAGATCCAATGTGTCCTATATATCTCTGATACAGTTTAATTAAATGACATCCAGTGATTGAAAAAGATATAGTTTCAATTAAAGAGCTTTAATTGAAAAAGGTCATTTCAAAAACTAAATGTTCTATTAGAAATTCAATTACCACGCAGAGAAACGGAATATAATATAATTCTTCATAATGGACTCTGGAATGTAATAAGTCGGCCAATTAACTATTTTTTATTTGATTTAGGTAGATTTTATGATCTTTGTTCACAATATCAATTACACCGAGGGCTTTGTGTAGGCAATGTTCATAATGGCTGGAAATGGAGAAGGAAAGAACCCTTGACTAATGAATGCATCCCTAACCAGCTTTCAATTATAACACAAATCATGCACTAACACACATCTAGGTCAGGATTTGCAGCCTTTGTTCAAACTGGAGTTTTATCACAGAAAACCTGTCGTCTTCGAACAAAAGCTGACATGTAAAAATGACAAAGAAAATGTGTGTTTTAAAGTTATGTCGCTGCATTTGGTTTTGAGTCTGTTTTCAGAGGTTGGACTGTTGCTTTAATTATTTGTCAGGTGAATCTTTGCTCCGTGCGGCTGCTTTTACACTTTTGACAGATATCAATCAATCCAGCAGATGAGGTCAGCTGTTTTAATTTGCTCACGCTGCGTCCTGGGAAATGAATATTCAGCACTTTGATGATAGAGCTTTGCTGTTTATGCACGCTGAAGACATTAATTTGCTTGCGCCATTACTTTTTTTTTTTCCTCAGCTCCATTCCATTTACTGCAACATGGAGACCAAGTTGAGCTACAATTTTTTTTTTATTTTTTTTTTTGTAAAAAGCAGAAATATGAATTTTCAGTTCTGCCTTGTAAGCCAAGTCCTGTTCCACATCAGTGTGTGCAGAAAATAAATAAAAAATAAAATAAAAAATTGCCCAGTTACGCTAAAATATAACCAATTGAATGTACAGATTTAGATTAAGTAAATGTGATGATCTGCTAACCTGCTAATGGGATATGGAAAAATCTGAAAAGCCAGAAAAAAACTAAAATTTATACATAACAATTGTGCCTAATGTATCACATGTCATGACAGAACAAGTCACTTCCACTGTTAGAAGAAAGTGATTAGCAGGTTTTGCTTCAAGGCAACAGCACATCAGCTGTAACAATGGTGTTATTGAATAATTAACTACAAAGATGCCGTAGAGTATGGTTCTGAAACTCAAGGATATTGTCAGTTATTCAGCTCTTTTACATCTGTTATAATCAGATTCTAAATCAGTTAAGATAAAGTTTGAAAAATAAGGGAGAATAATACGCTCTGTCTTGATTTTTTGTTTTTGCTTTTTCTGTGTTTTCTAACGTTGAAAGTAAACTATGGTTGAAAAATCAAAAATGGCAAAATGTGATGTTTTCCAGCAGGGGGCAATATTAACCTGGCACCGAGGAGGAGGTTTGAAAGGAATAAAGATGAAGATTTGTTGCTACAGATCAAAAATAGAAAAAGAATTTATTTTTTGCTTAATATCAATAAAGCTTTACTTCAGCAAAAATAAACAGATGAACTTTGATGTAAGTTGAAAAAATACATTATAAGCACAACAGTCTGCAAAACTGTTGGGGTGCAAAATACCTTAATGTTGAGGATCCACCTCAAATTGCTGATGAGATAAATCCTGTGTGTAAGAGAAGAAAACAAGGACCTGATTCACAACCAAGAAACAACTGATGCTGCACACAAACTGCCTTCCCTTCACATTAATTCTCAAATCCCCAAGCATGAACATTTGTTTTTTACTTGAAAGACAGCACATCCCAAAGACCCACACACACACAGTAGAACACACTCTAAGCCGTGTAACTTCCCAAGTCAAAGAATAGTACGACTACCATGAGCAGCAGATTATTATCACTGCATAATGTGTTTTCACCTACACAGGTGAAGTGAAAGTGTCAGGCAATTATCAGAAAACAAATCCAAAACACAGAGGCGAAGATAGGGGCTGGTATCGCAGAGGTAACTCTTTTCTGGAGCATTCAACATTTTGTGATACAAATATTTACACTCGGTTTCTTATATCGTTTAACAGCTGTGCAAAGTGTTTTTATAATTTAATGCCATATTTCATTAATGCATCTGAGAAACTCGAAAAACAATGCAGTTCATATTAGGAAAAGATGAATGAATGAAGGAAGAAGAATAAAAACTAGAGCAGATATAAGACAAAAGGTAGAACAAAAGTCATATGTGAACATTAACATTAACTACGCACACATCTACTAAACAAACACACACATCGACTATACAGACATATCCACGCCAACATATGCACACACAACTCATGTTTACATACAATTATGAAAACATCCTCATTGACACACAAACCTTTTCACACATAGGTAACATGTACACACCCATGCGTGCAATATTTTTAAGAATAATTTCTACAAGTTTCAGAATTTTTTCTACATGACGGAAAACAATGAAAATGACAATAGGATAATTTGTTTAAAATAAAATAATAAATTACTAATATTTTCCACCATCTTTCATCAAATCTGTATTTTCACTGCTGGTGTTTGTTTTCTTGTTGTTTCTTCTCCTTTGTTCAGCTCTCAAAGCATGTGTGTCTGCCAGGCTATGGGGTGTCTATCAGAGTTAAGTTGTGTAGGTAGATTAAGCCTCTGTGTGTGTAAGCTGTGTTTGTTCATCTGTGTATTTGTCTGTGCATGCATGCCCGTGTGTGTGTGTGTGTGTGTGAGTGAAGGGTTGGGGCAGCAGCTGGCCGAGGCTTTTTTTCAGCGCACCCGCCTTGGGGAGCCCCCACTCCAGCTGTGATTGATGCGCTCCTGTTGCTGACCGTGCAGAGGCCAGAGCACAGGGACCCGCTGAGGCTGATGTTTATTTGTGGTCAGAAACCGCCTCGGTCAGGGGGCCCCGGTCGTCAAACATCTTAATCCTTACAAACACAGCTCTGGGTTTGATTTTCTCCTCGGGAAGGGCACATCAAGTTCTCTTTTTGCTGTTGACTTCAACTGAGCCGGCTGCAGATTTAGTCGCTGAATTTTAGCATTATGTGAAAGACCTTTTTACAAAATCACCGTAAGATCCTTAGTTTTTACTGTTATAAACACAGACTGTCTTCCATTTTTAATAGTCTGTTCACAAGAAAAAAGATCTGCCCTGAGAAACCTTGTTTTCTGCTCTGACACAGCCAAATATAGTAGTAGACAGTGGAGTCTAAACACTCAGGACTTATGTTTCTGTGGGAGAGTGGGAGAGTGCCAAATACACTCACGTCTCTTTGATCACGGTGGACGTTAGGTTCTGGCTGCTGAATGAAGAATGCTTTTTGTATGTGACATTCTGAAGCACTTCAAGGAAATGATCAGTCAAAGTGCAATCAACAGGCGCAGCCAGAGCTTCATACCTAACTCCCTGTGGGGCTATAAAGGTAAAACCACCGAGGTCTGAACTCACCGAGGGAGACGAGGCCGCTGGACGAGCCTGCCCGTTTGTTTGTGTTTGACCAGAAACTTGACTTGGGTTCAGATGGAGCTAAGAGGCTTTAAAATTATTATTGAATTTTTTTTTTTTGCAAAAAACGGAATTATTTAGTTGACTACATGAAGCTCTAAATGTAAAGTAGTTTCATTATTGTCTCATATAATTAGAGACCAAATACTAGTTTACATTTGCTGCCCTTTATAATCATTGCAAAAAATTCTAGAACAAAATATCTTTTAAACATTCAGCATTGCGTCTGTTTTGCAGGACTGTGCACAAAGAGCTACACAATGTCTGCAGTTGCACGTCTGAATGGATGTTTGTTTTTATAGAGACCTGCCTTACCTCTCTCGCTCCACATTACACTGTGGGTTAATGGGTGACTTTTAAAATTAACGACCCCTAAACATATACAAGCTCTTGAGGTTAAAGGCATGATGTACAATTTCATGTCATCCTAACTGCCGGACACATTTTTCAGTCCGAGCTCAAAGCCTGTGAGAGCAAAATTATTCTTTTGTTGTTGTTGTTTTTTTCCCAGGATTTGTGTAATTAATTATGCTGCAGTACAACGCAGAGGCTGGATGTGCTGCATATTTTGCCGTTGTGTGCAGTTTAAAGTGAAGCTGAGTGTGTGATTTTTGTCTTTGGTTGTTATCTAAATTGACTAAAAGTAAGGGGTCATTAGGATGGCTGAATAAATGCAAAGTGATCTCAGCAGTGTTTTATTGATTAAATCACACTCTCCCGCACCGCTATGTGGTGACAACAGATGCTATACATCCTTCCGCATTAAAATTAAGCTTCCTCAGTGTGACAGTGATGCTCTCACTCCAGTGTCCAAAACATTCAGTGGATTACCAGGAATAATAAAACCAACACCGAGCACTTTAAACTGGATGGGCCTATCTGATGCAAGGGGGTGGAGATTGATCTCCCATAATGCTTTGTCTTGATGAGACAATGAAAAATGGCCCTAGCTGGCGACATGTCAATATCAGGGCTGGAGATGCACCGACGGTCCTAGGTTCTTATTTAATCCGGTTTTCTTTAAGATGATAGCTCTTGTTACATTTTCACTGCCTGTCTGTCAGCTTGACATCGCAATATTCCCCCTATCCTCAGTTTCCTGCTTGGTTTCATTTATTTTAAAACGCCATTTCACACACGGCTGACTTTAACAAGGCATTATACAGCACTGAGGGAAGGTCTGTGAGATAGAATTGTGACAGATACAACATTTTTTATGGTGAAAATACAGAATATTGTAAACAGCAGAGTGTATAAATGTGGCAGAGTTCAGAGAGGACAGCTGCTCATGTATGTATAGATGCCATTCAGTCTCTTCTTCCCTCTGAAAATGATGTCTTCTGTCAAGACTCTGGAAGCAATAGCAGCAGATTTTGTGGAAGCTTTATTTATTGAAATACAGACTTTAGTATTCAGAGTTAAAGGTATCGATGAAGTGTCAGTTATTTATGAGGTGTTATTGAAAAAGTATTAACTATGTTGCACAGGCAAATATATGCAAATAGCCTGTTTCACAACCAAATAATCTATGACAGGCCAAACTGCCACCATCAGCCCTGAACACAATCAAATTGATTTTATCAGCCATTAAAAGTTCCCCCTGCTAAGAGAGTATACATTTTGTCAGTGATGCATCAGATCATGGCAGAATAGTGATATAATTCCCAGGAAAATACTCCACCCTGTTATTAACAGTTTTTCCCTGTCTGGTCTGTAACCGCTATGGCATTTTACTGTGAGAGTGCAGTGACAGTAGGAATGTAGTTGCTCGCTGCACCCTCCACGATGCAGCTGTGGGTGAAACATGCCGTGGCTGACATATCAGTGATGTTTATTAAGAGACGAGTCTATCAGGTCTCATAAGCCAGTTCTCGCAGGCGGCAGATCTTTTGTTTCTTCCGGAGGGTGTCATCAATCTTGCGTGGCTGCGCTCTCCTGAGCGCTTGATGGGAGATCACGGATTCCTCCCTCCCATTGCAATGGGTTCAGTGGTGAAGGCAGGTATACTGCATGCACACACACACACACACACACACACACAGACACACACACACACACACACACACACACAGAGGTCTACATGCTCTGCAGAGCACCCCTATTCTGGGATGGAAAACACAGAGGGAGGCTCCTCTATGTAGACATGACACTGTAATTCTCTCAGTGCTACTAAGAGGGATAAACCTGCCAATAAAAACAGTAAAAAAAATACAGCATTCATACTTTTGTTTTGACACATTGTGTGGACTTCGCCTTAATAGCTGCTCTCATTGCTCATTCAGAAAGCATTCAGGAGATTTCAAATTACTTTCAGTTCTTTGGTTGCTGTCGATCTACAAGCTTTTGTCTTGGCAAGAGGAATTTCTTTATTTTTTCATTTGGAAAACTGCTTCCAACAGATTTTAATTCCACCAGTTGTGTATGGTTTTGTCTGTGGTTGTGACCTTTACGCTGTACTAATGACTTTCACTGGGGGATAATCACATCTTTTCAGTAAGAAAAGAGAACATCATACACCTACAAAGGTAAACTCATACTAGAACAGGTACTAAATGGGCCTTGAGGTGAGAGGGCTGTGTCAAGTACTGCTCATTTAACAACCAGTTGTGTGAAAATTTCATTAACTTAACCTATCATTGTCTAATTAAAACTGAAATTAAAACTGAATTAAAAATATATTTGTAAAGAACTAGACAATTATTCTCTCCTCTGCCTTGTTAAACAGAGATGCACTTAAACGCCCACACTCTATTTATATGTACAGTTAGTTAATATATTTAGAAACATATTATACAATATTAAATTTTTCACTTTCATTAATTTAATATTCTTAAAGTGAGTCTCACATCTCATGTAATCATATAATTATGAGTTTACAAACCATATGTGTAATTTTTAATCCCTTCAGTATTTTTATATCCTCCGGACAAAAATAGAACAGTACGTTTTATATTCAGTGCAAAAACATACTTCAGAAATCTCATTAATTTTGTTGTTCAGGGCTGTGTTCTTGACTTTGATAAAGTTGATTAAAATGCTAGAAACAACAACTGTCATCACAAAATGCAAATAGTAAAACATGATTTATCACTACGTTTGTGGAATAAATGCACGCTGTTATTTCACATATGAGGCTAATTGAGGAAATTGTCCGATTATCCTATGATCATTACACTAATCTGTGTTCAAACTACATCACTTTACAAGTTAACACTGAGAGTGTAGTGTTTAAGTGGTGTTCTAGTGGTATATTCAGTGAGTGTAAATACCTATTGAAATGTTTTTATGGCATGGCCTTGCAGTGGGTGTCTCCTGCCTGTAATACGAAATTGATATACTTGGCATATAGAGCATGCTTGGATAAAAAAGTGCCCTCTGCACCAGCTAAAACCAAATGAAAGTAGATAACAGCATCGACTCGCCTTCCGCAGTGTCATAACTTGTATGTAAATCTCTGTGTCCGAGATCGTAGACCTTCATTAAGTGTGCTTTAGTAGATTTATGAAGTGATCTGTGCAGAAGTCGTTTGTAGACGCTGTACGCTTTAGACCTGGACATGATGAATATACTCCACTTGGCTCTGGCTGGACTGCTGAATCTGAAATTGGTGCTGTCCAGACAACGCTGCTTATTTCCAGGGCTGGATGGAGCCTTTGTGTTTATTCCCTGACTCTACTCGACCATGTTGACCTTTAGCAAAAATATGCCACCATTCTTGCAAAGGGCATGCATTCCTTAAAGTATTTTTTGCCATTATGAGTCTTTTACAGTCCGCGCAGCTACAACATGGTTATCTAAGTCAAGAATATTAACTGTGTTATAACATAAAGCAGCTCTCATTGCTTGAGTTCACATAACAAATGTTATTCAGACGCTGAGAGAAAAAGGTTAGCTTGTTCAGCCCCCGATTCCTCGTCTCGCCATTGTGAAAGTTATATACTGAAGGGATTTCATACTAATTGCTTTTTTAGGATGATAATCCAAGCAATAAACTGCAGAGAGGTGCTGTTCGTCTGTGGGGAAATGTGGCCAAATGAAACAAACACTCGCTCACTTCTGATGCGAATGTGCTCAGCCTTGGAACAAAATGCAAGCTGTTGCCCGGACAGAAAGAAGGCGAGGAAGTTTGAATCAATATTTCCTATTAGAGACGCTGATGCTTAAACCAACAATGACCCGCGCTGAATGAGGTCCAAAGCATTGTGTGTTCAGGTGTGTGGAGTAATTGAATTCTCTATTGAAAAGGCTCCTCTGATTAAACTGAAGAATAAAGGGAAAATGCAATCAAAGAGACGGTTGCTTGGGACAAAGAGTTACCTTTAAAGCTTGTCATCAAAGTTATTTTGATTAATGTGGGTCTCAGTTCCTTGAATGGAGTTAGAAGAACATACTGGAAGAAATTATTATGCCACCGTGGCTCTTTGTATGAGAAACTCTTTTCGTGTATGACGTACGTATCATCTATTCTTGTTTCTCAAAAGTTGAGTCCTTCACTGTGTTTTTTTTTTTTTTTTATGTAACATGCGACTGCGGTTTAATTCATGTGTGTGTTTATAGCTGCCAGGTGGTGTATTGTGTTAATAGACAGATAAAAATCAGCTAGGAAATGGCCCTCCCAGTGCTGACCCTTCCACCACCCCAGCTCTATCTGTCAAGCTGTCCTCCCTCTGACTTTTCACCCTCTGATCCCCATCTCCTGCTTCGGAGTAAGAGAAAACAGACCAGCACTCCCAGAGCACATTGCAAGCCAGTTTAAGAATGCTGCAGAAATGCCTTGAAATGAAGACTCGCTTTGATAAACACACATGTGCAGCACTGTCAGGCGCACACAGACATCTTCGTAATGCTTTAGATTATGACCAACAAAGCAGAGGGTAACTATTCACAAGCTCAAGTGATGATAGCACACAATTGTCCTATTTTACACTTTTATAAGGGAATTATATGTGATGTTTAGGGAATAAGGAGGTAACAACATCATAAAATATTTAGACTATAGATATTTTTTTTTATTAAATGCACACTATGTAATTTCTGCTGCTTGGGGACTCTCAACAGCCATAAAGTATCACATTAGAAAATGTTTATGGAAATAGCAAAATGTCCAATTTTCCTAAAATGTATTTACACTTACTAGAGGTAATTTTTGTCCCCTTCAAGAAAGAGTTAATGTGGTTAATGGGAAATGGACATGCCTTTCCTGGAAATGTTCTGATTTGGGAAACATTTAATATATTCCAGTGAAGGCGCTAAAAAATAATTGGTAGTAGTAGTAGTTGTTGCAGCCTGATGAGCATATAAGACAAAAAAAAGCAACAGAATTTGTCACTTCTTCTACTGTTTATCAGAGCTAATTTAGCCTGTAGCACAGTCTTCCGACTGTACTATGAAGCCTAATTTAATCACTCCAAACCTGGAAAATGCATACATTTGCTCACATTTGCATGACATCTTATACGGAGTCAACAGCATAATAAAAAATGTAAAAGTAGATGATGTCGTGACACAGTGTGGGATCATGGGGGTTGTTGTTTTCACCACCGTTGCCACTGAAAATCTACCAAATGTGATGCAGAAAGAAATCACATTCAGACACACGGTAAGTTGTATCATATTGCATTTAATGATATATATTCATCCTATGCCAATTCATGTCAATTCTAATGAAATAGCCACAAGTAGCCTAACGTTAAACATAAACATCAGTAAAGGGATATGATGCAATTGACAGGCAACCAAATTTAACAGGCACATACTGCATATGGAATTATTTGATATAACTGAGGTACAAAAGTCACATTTTTAGCTATTTTAATGCGAGAATGTTATGTGCTATACCTTTAACAGCCAGTTATTCTAATACTATAGGGAACACAGTATCATCTGTGTTCAAGTAAGAGGGAAACAGGGGAAATGTTTTAATTACTTGAGTATAATTGTTGTCACTAGCTTCTGTCACTTGCTACAAACTGCTAATAAACTGAGATGTTCTAAAAAGAAACAGTGATTTTCTCCTGATGTGAATGAGCTGCAGTTTTTGGAGAATAAACAGCCCTACAGTAGGTTGTTATTCACTCTGATGTGTAATATGTAGGCAGTATTTGATTTGATCCGGTCAGTATATTTTGGTAATCTCTGCCCGTGTCCTCAGCTCCTCAGATAATATCTCTGTATCAGTTGCAGATAAAATTTGCTGTGATAAAATGCTGGTGCAGGAGAAAAGTAAGAATTGGTTGCTGTGCTGATTGCTTTCCACCCTGCCTGTGTGTCAGATAGTGATCAGCAAGAAACTCTTGAGTGTGCTTCATCCCGTCTCCACCTGCCCGGTGCTGTCCGTCTGTCCGTCTGCAGCTTCTCATTCTGTTGGCCTGGCAGAGCAGAAGGGAGCGGAGCAGCGCTGAATGGATGTCTTGAAGGCTGAGGGAGACCTCTCTTTCTTAAACTCCCATCTGATAGGACAGGCACAAAGGAGCCAATCACGGTTCTGCTGAAGTTGGTATATTGGAGAGACATACCTTACAGGGTTACCAGGCGGAAGAAAGTAAAAGTGAGAAAGAGAGAAATTAGACAAGCGCCTCTGTAACCTTTTCTGGGGAATTGGCTTCTGCAGAACCTGCAAACTCAAAATGATCGACAGCGAAAATGTGGATTCTTTTATAAACATTATTGACATTAATGCCACAAATAATCTACTATAACTAATCCATTTGACATTTATGTGGATTATCTGTAAAACCTCCAATACCAGTGTCCACATAGATGCTTTTTATTGACAGCAAATATCTTAAAATCAATAATGAGTTAGCCTGAATGGCAATAGTCAATGAATTTCTCTGTTGGCATTTAGCCTCGCTAGATAATATGTCTGCCTCTATTTCTTTAAAATACAACTTTAAAAAAAAGGGAAAAAAAATCTGAATATTTTTCTTGGTAGTGCTGTCTTGAACAAATGTTACTCAAATCCTCCTTGCAGGACACATTCGGTTTTCCTCAGGAGCATGATGGTGTATGCAGGACTGACTCAGTTTCACATAGACTACAAAGCTCACATTCATTGCAAAGAAGGAACTTGTCGTCTAGTGCGAGGTGTGGTTCACTGATTTGTTTGTTTTGGACAACAATGCTGCTCTATGGCACAGGTGAATAATACATGTATTGTAATTGTAGGTAGATTCAGTTCATTGTTAGTTTTAATTTGCTGTGAAACTGGCAGAAAGTGTCAAACAGTAAATGATTTCATTTTAAGTAATAGTAAAAGATCGTTAAAGAGGAACTTTTATTTTAGTAGTGACCCTTGTATTATTTTGCTGATTCGTTTGTTGCTTCAAATTTTACGGACAAATGACATATGCTACCAAATGTTTGCTTCTCGAATGTCACAAGTTGCCCAGTTTTCTGTCCCTCATGCCATAGAGGGACTTAATTTTAGAAGAGCTGCTTAGTGACATAAAGCTCTCTGAAAACATTGCTTTGGCTTTATTTTTCTGTTCTTTGTACAGTACTGTGCAAAAGTCCAAGGCCAACATTAGGTTTGCTGGTTTAGTAAATTTATAATGACCTCTTTCTCAGTCTCTCTGTTAACATACAATGTGGATATATGGGAGGAAATGCAAACAAAAGTTTCAGACAAACAGCTTCTATAAACCAAAGAGGCATTAATTTTCTGATATTTTATACCACATGTCAGATGTTTCTAATTGTTTGTGCTGCTTCTGGTTGTGGGGACAGGGGCCACACTAAATAGTCATTTTAACCTTTAGAACCCATTTAGTACTGTCTTTTAAGGCTGTGCACATATTTCCTTTGTTTTCTTGTCTCTGAAGAAAAGACAATGAGAAATAAATATGCACGCTCATTTTAACCTCGCAAAAACAAAATAGCTAAACATGGACTTAGACTTACTCAGTACTGTATTTGTATCTGTATTTGTTTAGGAAGCAAAATTATTTTTATTTGTTCTTTTTTCCAATTACACTAAGTCACTTGTTTTCTATAAACCCAGCTATAAATATACATAATTAAATATATGTACTTCTTATTAAGAAAAACACCTCTATTTTTAAGAAAGTGCTCACCAGAACAATTAATTATTATGATAATAATTTTTAAAATGCAGCCCTAATTAGCCACTTTCTGTCAGTTCCTATCAAGCCAAACTTCAAAGTAAGCATTTTATAATTTTTTCATCATCAATCTGACAGAATTTTTGGTATTGATAGTTTTAATGTTAGAAGTAAATAAAGCATTGTCTTCAACATGGAGAGCAGAAATAATAATGTAGTGATGTTTGTCTTAAAAGTTTTAGATTTTGATTAAAATACATGAAACATGCATTTGAATTTCCTGAGCAGCGTCACGTCTGAATACTTCAGACAGTCGGCTGGCTTTCACTCCCAGCCCAATCCAAGCTGCCTCTGAGAGAAAATATTAGGCTAAAAACATCTCAGGCGTGATGTGCCTATTAGATTATTCCAGAGAGCAAACAACAGAGCTGGGAGAAGAGTCAGCAGAGAGGGTGGCAGACTGGGAGCAAAGCCTCTCTGAGCGCCGGCAATCAGGTGGTATTAGGCTCTACCAGTTAGAAGCATCAGTGAAGCAGACACAGCTCAGTGTTAGCCGTACATGTGTACATACTCTCAGCCATCATCCCAGACACAATAATGGAAAACCAGATACCTTATCAAGCTAACTGTCAGGCTGGAGGCCAAGCAGTGGAGATTAAGTGTGGGATATGTGTGATGGTGTGATGCACGGAATTGGGCTGAGAGGAAGTGTGTGTGCGAATGGAGGAGTTAGTTGCAACTTCCAGAGGTTTGATTTTAGACCAGTCCCAACTGTATTATGTCTGCTTTGTTACAGAGACAGTGCAGCGTGGTTTTGTTCTCTTTATCCTGCTGGGAGATCCTTAGAGTGTTGCCTGATTGACGCTGGAGATCCACCCACTCTGGTTTGCTAATGAGAAAAGCCCTGAGGACACCGAAATTCAGCAGACATTACTCCCTGACCTTTGTGAGGTTTGCTGGGGACGCCGCAGCGAGGCACTCATACAGCCACAGCGTCGTACGTGCGTCAGGATCCCCGGGGCTCCGCTCGGGGAAGGGGAGTAACACTAGGGAGCCTTGTTATGTGCGCAACATCAAAACGAATCAGGCTCTGTCCGCCACCCCTCATCTCAGGCCCCCACTGCGGGCTGCAGGGTGAGCGTGTGGAGGTAATGAGACCATGGTGCTCCTCGGCCCCCACCGCCACCTCCACTATGAGACACTAACAACTACTGGTGCCCCGGGGATGTCCATGAGATAGGCAGTGAGAAAAAGAAAGAGTGAAACAGGAAAAAAAAAGAGTGTGAGAGAGAAGGAGAGAGACCAGGCAGTCCACCTAACCAGCTGAAGTGGAAGTTATCCTTATGAAGTGTGTGTGTGGGTCTGTGTGTGTATGACTCATGCACTGCCAGAGGTTTTCAGAGGTCTTGAAGGAGCTGTGCCGAGTTGTGTGGAAGTTTCTCTGGTTGCCAACAGGCATGGAGCAGTCAGCCCTTTCCCTACAGTAATGCAGAAAATATTTACCAATCTTTACTAATGATGCATTTTGTGCACATACATGGACACCAGTTGTCAAATATGTCACCCACAGGAGAAGAGTTGCTGTTATACATCTCTGCAAACCATAGGTACATATAATCTCTACTTCCCTGACCCAAATAAGTGTCATATCAGTATTTCTAGATACATGTATATAAACATTACAGTGTCAACAGAACACTTTTGCCATTCCTCAGTGGACAAGAGGAGGTCTGGATACACATAATACAAGACCTTTCCACCAGAGACCAATGAATGGTGAATTTGCAGTTTTCATTCAACTAAACACCCCTAATCTCACCCTTTCCTCTTGTGGCTGGAAAATAAAGAAAAAGTCCCAGGTATGTACCTGCGGACATACTCTCAATTAAGTGAAATTCCACTCAGTTTTATTCATATAGTGCCAATCATAATATATGCTTATCCCAAGGCACTTTACAAATTCAGATAAATGCCTTAAAAAGACAATATGGAGAGGAAACCCAACAGATCCTCCAGAAGTAAGCCCAAAGCGACAAAACCTGGAGCCTTATCAGACTAACTGGCCAAACACAATGCAACATCAGAAACGCAAGCGCCAGGAGCAGTTAAAACCTTTGATTACTCACCCACTCACAGATGTAGAAATGTACAGCACATATGAAACATACACTGGGGTCAAAAATAGTGATTATAAACTATACGTACAATAACATTTCATCTCTGTCTATTTGGTTGAATATTTACCATAGAGAACTTCATGATTGTTAGAATATTGCAGGCTGACAATGGACAGAAATAAAGCAGGGAATTTACTCACTGAAGGCAACTGCCACAAAGCTCACACTGATCTGTCAAAATGTCAAACCTTTAGCTATTTTTCCTCCCAAACAGGAATTCATGGTTATATCACTAACCGACACAATAACTAAAAATCCATTCTCTCAAATCTACTCAACAAGTCTGTGGATAGTTAACCAAAATGCCCCTAAAGACCACAGACTGAACTACTCATCACCACTACTGCAAAGTCATCCTACATGTTAGTTTTGGAAAATATAATAATTCTGTGTTTGGTTTAGTCACTGGACATAGTTGTGCCAATTGAGATGTGATCTCTATTGCCTCTTCTTTTTAGGTCTGGATGAAGACCTTCATGTCTCCAGCATTATGCCTACATTTCCAGGGTATTGTTTAAAGTTGATTTTAACATGATCACAGTTGTCCGGTTTTTAGAAATTATTAATGTGAGTATCTGAACAAAAATACATTTGGGAAAATCTAATGTTTTGAAATTTGGCTTTCTGCTTTGGCACTGAAATTTGGCATTGGACATAAATTGCAGGAGTGAATCTTCCAGTATACTGAAATTGTCATGGATACTGGTGTAATAAATTGCCTCCCTGTGCCTACTCTCTCTGCCTACTATACATATGTAGCCCAGTTCTAATTGACTCTGTGTGTAAGTAACATAGGCAACCCTTTTAGATGCCCGATAACATGAGTCATAATATGAATCTTCATCCTACAGGATGTGAATGCAGCACTGGCATTCACATAATTAAAAGTATGGTTCAACCAAATTGGGAAATAAAAACTGTTCATATTCCCCCAAGTACATAATTTTGCTCAGGTTTTGAGAAATGATAATATTCACCCAAAAACAATTTATAGCAAATTAATTTGCTCATGGTGCTCAGTTTGTCTAAAATTACCTCATTATCGTGGAAAATACAAAACCTAAATGTCATACTGTTCACAGCAGAATTTCTTCTTAAGAAATCCAATAGTGTTTCTTAAACTATTGCCAGTAAACTTGACAATCAGTAAAATCTTCACCCTTGTTCATTTAATGTTTTTTTTTATCTTATTTTATTCTTGACCAAGCAAAAGTCAATATGGCCCTGGGTAATGAAGTCCTGGCATTCTCTACAACTGGTTTTTGTTTTCTACCATAATTAGTGGGCAAGTTTGTGAGAGGCAGAAAAGGCACTGAAAGGCATCTTTTGAAAAATCTTCCCACACATGGTGTGTCATGAGTTTAAGTGTACGCCTCTGCTCCTTGCCTTTGCCCATGCAAGTTGTAGAATTCTTAAAACATCAGACTGTAGCATTATGGAATCATCCAAATTAGATTTTTAATTCCCTTTTTATCTCTGCCCACAGACCATATCAGATATTGCATTATGTCACAAATATCATAAAGTTAGATATTTTATTATAGTATATCATAGTATATGTCATGGTATAGGCCTACAATATGTCATGACACCTTCCTCACTTAATTTCATATTGGCTTATATTAGTTTATTGCAGTGAAAATTTAAAAAAAATTACAATGGTGAGGCTATAGTTACAAAGGCTGTGAAATGATCCTTTTACAGAATCAGGCACATTCTTCCTTTATGTGTCCTGTTAGTGTAGCTGCAGTACATGCTAGAGTGATCTGCTATTGTTAATGAATGTCATAGATATACTGTATATACTAGATGTCGCGTTCAGCCTCTTAGCATGAGTCAATACTGCTGCCATATTGGTACAGGGTAGCGCTCCTTTTAAATGAACCAAAGTCACTCAGGGTCAAGGTGTATACAGAATTAAATCACCATAGATTGGCAAATTTGAGAAGCAATGTTTTATGTCTTCATTCGTTACAAATATCAGACCTGTATTTACGACCCAGCCGCAAGTAAAATGATAGAGACAAGCGTTTTTTGTCAATATAGTCTACTTTATGTTGAAAATGTAATGCGCATTTAGGCCATTCTTCCATTCAAAATAAACTACATGCCTACTACATACAGGAAATAGGCCAGCGATGTTAGCTGCTATCAAAAGACCCTGACAATCTGTCAGTCGTCATAAGCCCCCTAATGTTATCACCATCATACAAGCCCCTAAAATCACAGGTGGTTAGGCCCAAAAAAAGTTATTTGAACAGTCTGCTCATATACGTTTGGATAACAAACTATAGACAGCAGAGTATACATTTGTTGAGAACTATAGACAATGAACTACATACATTACATTTTCCAGGCAAGGAATATACTTTATTTTTTTACATTTGTATCAAAGATGAAGATCCATTGACCTACTTTTTTAGGGAAAAGAACTATAGACAGGGCACGTCCATACACACAGGCGTCTTGTATGGATTTGTAGAGAACCATAGACTTTGA
>JAPQRQ010059444.1:0-17802 GCA_037367365.1 Apogon talboti | reverse complement strand
TGTGTGTGTGTGTGTGTGTGTGTGTGTGTGTGTGTGTGTGTGTGTGTGTGTGTGTGTGTGTGTGTGTGTGTGCTTTATGTGCATGCGCATGCTGGAATGGTCGTTCCGCCTCGTTCCAGATAATTCCCCACACAGGCGGGTCCACACACTCTCTCTATACTCCTAACCTGACTTGGATAACACACCATCGGTCACTCTGGTCTATGCTTGTGTGTAAATGTCCAGACTCTGTGAAACAGACCACTGCGCCTGTCTGTCATAGTCTGTTTAACAAGAATATTCTGCCTCAAGACTCTCAATCTGCAGCTGTTTGGAGCCACAGGAGCAAACCACCAAGTTTTATCAGCTGAAAATACATTCATTTGAATCATTTCTATCTCTGCAGACCTCGACTTCGAGATATAAACCATCAAAACATCATTAATGCAATCATACTATTCTAAAAGCAGAATATCACAAACAATTGAGTTAAAACATGATATGATAATCTAATCAAAATGAGAGTTTATGTATTATTACTGGTATCTCCTGAGTGTTATCATGTGCTCCTATTGGCTTCAGCATGGGGTCATTTACAGTATATAAAAATAAGAGGTGAGAAGAAAAACTCTTCAGTTATCTTTGCAAGGACAGAGAAACTTAGAAAGAGAGACACAAACCACATTAATTTAAAACATAGCCAGAGGAATAAGGTCAAATAAAGCCATTTTTCATTTGTTTTATGCATTTCTACTGTACACTTCACCACTGAAGCATGGTGCTCCAGGGGAGGTATGCTAATTTGACTGCATTTATCCAGAAGATAAATAACATGATATTGGATGAATAAGAGCTCACCTGAAGAAGCGTGATTTTCTGTCCTGCTTCAGCCAACCAACATCTGAGGTATGCTTGATGACAAAGTTGGACAAACAACAAGAAACTCATGAGTTCAGGTTGTTTTAGGGCTCTTCTATCTATCCAGTAATCAAAAGAATGACATGATTAAAAACTGTGTCTAAATTAGATCAAAGAAAAAGGCCAGGTGTACACCAGACAGTTTCACTACCTGACTTAGACAATGATCTGAGAGACAAAAGACAGCAGCAGCTGGAGCACTACACCTGTGTCACAGTGCCATCTAGCCTCCAAATTAAGAAATGCAGTGCATTTGGGATGAGTCATCTGTCATTAAAATAGAAAATTATTCAGATATAATAATGAATGTTTTCTGCAGGGTAAAAATAAGATGCGCTGATTTTTAAGATGATTTATCTAACTCCACAAAATGACATGTTGCAGCAAGCACCAACAGAACTCGACCTAAATCCATCAGAGATATCACTGTTTTAAATCACCTTGTAATATTTAAAGAGGACTAAAATCAGTGTACAATTTGGATTATATTAACACAAGACTATCTCACTAAATATTTGAATGATCACTTTTCTAATGTCTCTATGAGAGTCATGGTTCCTCAGCTCTATAGTAACTTGTCAAGCTTCTTTAGGTATTTCTGTTTTTTTACCCTCTTCTCGGGTGAGCTAGTGTCATAAATTAACTGTTTATGAACCAAAACACACCTGGTGAGCACAGAAAACAACCATGACGCAGTGCAGAGGGTGTGAAGTGTTGTAGGAAAACAGACATTATGAGTGACTTACACGGAGCCTTAATATTTGCCCTTAGCAATAAATTCTAGTGGATAAAACAAATATAGTAAATATGTTTTTCGCATTACAATCACCACACAAGGGTAGTAAAACACCTCCTCTTAATTTGTGCCCACAGTTTCATATATACTGTATGTATGCCACACACACACACACACACACACACACACACATACACACACATACACTGCATGCTTTGGCCTCTCTTTGGACACAGGCACTTGCTGAACCGCAGAATGTTAAATAAACCAGTGGAGGAATTCCACTGAGTCAACACACGCTGCAAGTGGAGAGCTTTGTGTGCGTCTGTGTGTGTGTAGTGGGAGAAGAACAGAGCCATGTCTGTCACAGTCCGAACCAAACACACACATACACACTCTCACACTGTGTTTAGAACCTACCTGCCAGTGGAATGCACAGAATCCAGCTGCTATGGCAACAGAGATCTACTGGAATATCTGTTTAACACCTCTCACTGTCACACACAAACACACAAAGATTATTTCACTCATTGTATGATACAGTGACACATTAGATTTTGCTGACTCTCTAGGGTCTTGGACCTAGAGAATGGTGCAGATACATAATCACTGCAAAACACAGTACAATTTCAAAAACTGTCAATAAACCAGCCAGCTATAAAATTAATAATATCAAAAACAAGCCATATTTCAGTAGAAATGGCCTGATGTGTAAATAATGAAAATGAACAGATGGAGATTCAGGGTGACAGTAATACATTCTGTACTACTGTCTCTGTAGGCTGTCTTGCCATCATATAGTAGGTGCAACTTGATCAGTAAAGAAAGATATGTGACATGTACAGACTATGATATCAAAAAACCAGTGGAGACCCATTGTCCTTAATAAGGAAAACTGCATCCATGAGAGGTATGTTGAACATGACAAACTGACACTGAATTGTTTTTAAATGTGTTGATTCTGTACAATTTCACACGTGCTTAGTATAACAAATATGATCCTAATTTAAACACATTTGTGTGTGATTTAAAATAATATTGAGAGTTTTGAACTTCAGAGATCAATCTTTTTTTAATTTCAAGTACTTTTACTTATTACTTATTATTATGCTTACTGTTTATTTAATAACATTATTAATACATTTGTATTCGTTTCCAACCATTTCTTTTAATTTCTGCATTATTTTGTCTTCAGTCAACAGTCAAAACAGACGTGATGACGTTGATGTGAAAAACGGAAGTTACGCAATATCCGCTACTTCGAGCTTCCGCCTTGCACGTGTGTTTACAAAAAATGCTAGCCATCTTGCCCGAGAAGTAGTTTAAATTTATTTTAAGAACAGCAGCCGTTTGTGTACAGGTACAAATATGGGGAAGCTGAATGTGGTGGTTCTGAGATACTTGTCTCGTGAAGACTTTCGCGTGCTCACAGCGGTACGTTGATGTCCGTTGTCTCACTGGAGTTAGCTTGTGTTCACGTTGCTTTGATCAGTTAGTGTTTCTTTACTATTGCTGTCATGCTCCCTTCAAACAGGTTGAAATGGGGATGAAGAACCATGAGGTTGTTCCTGTGAGTCTTCTGTCCTCCATCGCCAGCCTCAGACACGGTGGCTGTAATAAGATCCTCAGAGAGTTGGTTAAGCACAAACTTGTGGTTTATGAACGCAACAAGAGTAAGAAAATATAAACATATGCCTCATTTATTCGGGTGGAGATGATGGGTTTATAGTATTTTATAATGTAATATATTGTGTGCATGTTTATCACAGCTGTGCAAGGCTACAGGCTGAACTATGGAGGATATGACTACCTTGCCCTGAAAACCTTGTGCTCCAGAGATGTGATAGTTTCTGTTGGCAACCAGATGGGAGTGGGTAAAGAGTCAGGTAAGATACATGAACACTCATAGTCTACAGATCGGTACAAATAAGTGAAAAAGTCTTAATAAATGTCCATAGCCAATGCAGATGTTTTCAAAGTATATATTCTCTGTCATGTATTGAACTATGCGGGGGCACTTTACTCTGGATCAAGATGGCAAGAACAAAACTTCTTTGTGACTTTGTAAAAGGATTCATTGTTGGGAATTGCACACGCAAGAGATTCAACTCTGAAGTGTTTCAGTAGTAACAGTGACTAAAGTCTACATCTAAATAGAAGAGCAACTCCTCCTTGAATTACTGAAAATATCAGAGTAGGATGTGATTGATAGATAGACAGATGTACTTTATTTATCCCAAACTGGGAAATTACAGACTATCACCAAGAACAATTCATGAGATTCATAGAGAGTGATATTATAATGGTGTTGTTTTCTATAATTATCTTATTATAAAAGATGAATGAATATTAAGAGTTCACTGGGCCAAAAACAGCACTGGTCTACTGACATATGGAAAAAAAGAGATATGGTCAAGTGAGTCAACCCTCAACATGTTCTTGTAAAGTGGCATACACAGATAATGGCATAAGCCTGAATGCTTCGCCCCTACAGGGAAAGGATCCAGTGGTCCTGTTCTGTGGGGTATTTTCAGCCATGCTTTGTTCCCACCTGTCTCTTTAGAAGGTCACTTCACATTAAAACAAAGTTTAGGTTTTTTTTGCTTTAAATTGTCACCCAACTATATACACTCATTCGTATCTGTTTGAAATTCCTTTAAAATTAGTATCATTCCCATGTAGTTTCTTTTGGCAGTGTGTGACAGCCTTCTAATTTTTAATCTATTTATGTAAATGACAATCTGGTCTCTGTGAGATTTCTTGGCTCATACATATGCCTTCATGTACTTTGTGTCTCTGTAGATATATATATTGTGGCAGGTCCAAATGGGGAGCAGTATGCTCTGAAGCTTCACAGATTGGGTCGCACCTCCTTCAGAAACCTGAAGAACAAAAGAGATTACCACAAACACAGGAGGAATATGTCCTGGCTCTACCTCTCTCGGCTCTCTGCCATGAAGGAATTTGCCTATATGAAGGTAATTGACAGAGTTTCAGGCAGTGGTCAGCAGATTTCTTTGTTTCTGGACAGAGCCAGAGACAAAGTTATGGGGAATAGAAAGAAAATATTTTAAAAATCATGACATAGTAATACAGTTTTGTGTTTTACTTCTTCCAGGCATTGTATGATCGGGGTTTTCCTGTTCCCAAACCGGTGGACTACAATAGACATGCTGTGGTGATGGAACTCATCAATGGATATCCACTGTATGTACACAAGGCCTCCACCTCACTCACTTTAATGTGTTATAGAAGACACTCACTGACTCTGTTCCTTTTATAATTTGTATGACATTGTATTTCATATTCAGTTGTCAAGTGCATGAACTGCAGGATCCACCAGCCCTGTACAATGAGTTCATGGAGCTTATTGTCAAACTGGCAAATCATGGCTTGATTCATGGAGACTTCAATGAGTTTAACTTGATGTTGGATGATCAGGACCACATAACAATGATTGACTTTCCTCAAATGGTGTCCACATCGCACCCTAATGCTGAATGGTTTGTACTAAGTGCAAAATCAACACAAGCACATAACTCACAAATTAAATGAATGAGTTTAAAAAGTAGTTGTTGTTTTGTCCATTCTTCGTAGGTATTTTGACCGAGATGTGAAATGTATCAGGGACTTCTTTGCAAAACGATTCAATTATGAGAGTGAGCTCTACCCAACCTTCAAAGACATCAGGTAACTGTTTGTATAAGCCTATCCTTCACAATAGTTACTCAAACACCATAAAAATTCTGTTGATGTTTTAGATTCATATACTACAGTTTGAAAATCATATTCTGATTATTTTCAGATATTGTCACTAATGTTGGTCATGTTTTTAGTGTGAATAGTAATTTTTGTATTTTGTCTCACTGAAAAAATATTAACATGATGACATGCTTGGGTCTAGACTCAATGTCAACAGTGTACCTTCTCAGTGTGAGTGTTTGTATTTATGTAATAAACTGGATGAGCGGAGAAATGTTAAATGCTAAAATGGTCTTTTGTTTTCCTTGTCTGTTCCCTCAGACGGTCTTATTCTCTCGATGTTGAAGTCTCAGCCAGTGGCTTCACCAAAGATCTGGAGAAAGAAAGTGCATTTCTACACCCAGCTGGACCTGAAAGAGAAGACGACGACGATGAGGAGGACGAGGACAACGATGAGGAAGAGGCAGCAGACGAAGAAACACCTCATGAGAATGTGGACATGGAGGAATATAATCATGCAATGTTGGAACTAGAGGGTCTGAAAGTTAGTGATACACATGCAGAGGTGTCAAATGAGAAAGACGAGAAAAGTGAAGAAGGGGAAGAACGGAAAGACACAGAGAATGTGCCAACACCAAGGAGTGATGAAGAGACAGAGAAAGTCACAGAGGAAGAGTTAAAGGAAGCAGAGGATGAATGTCCAGAGCTGGCAGACCTTTCTGCTTCTAACAAGGAGTTCAAACCATTCAGGTAAATGCAAATGCTTATTACTGTATGGAATGTGAACACATACATTTCTTAAATTAACACGCTTCCTGGAGTCGTGGTGTACTCCCACGATTTTATAATAATTCAAGGGGAGTTGTTTTCTTCCTTGGCTGAAAGAACATTTTTCCATCAAACGTCTCTCAAAATTATGTCAAATTAAACAAGGTTGTTGCTCAGTGTGTGTGTGTGTGTGCTTAGAACAATCCTATGTGCCAAAATGAAAACTTTCTGTATATTTTCTCCTGCAGAGACTCCGACAGCCTTCTACACATTGCAGAACACAGGAGGAAAAGGACGGACAGTGAGGGTACAATGGGCAGCATAGGGAGCTGCTCCACCATACCACCCGTAAGTAAGATAGAACCTGGAGCAGAAAACGTATACAAATCTACACACCAAATAGCAATTAAAGCATTTTATTTGCTGTGTAACATTTCAAAAGGAGATGGTACACAGGAGGCTTTTGATAAATACACAGTCACCATTCTAAATACCCACAGTCCACATTACAAAACCATGTGATACTGAACTGATGAGAGAAGGAACATTTTCTAGAACAAAAACAAGTCCAGCTGAACTTTGAAAACAACTAAGGATGAACAATAACCTGTACAAATGAGAACTTACATAGACATGTGATTATGCATTTCCATCTACAAGAAGTATGACATTACAAAAACATATACAAACTACACATAAACAGTATGGAAAGAGTAATTATAATATATACAAAAACTAAACATGGAATATACAAAGAAAATTCACAATGCACACAAGATGTGCAGCTCAGATAGTTAATACTCCATAAAGGACTCAAGACAAGTAGCTGTCATATACTTATACTATATTAGACACTTCTCTGTCTACAATTTTTTAATAGAGGCAACTTGTAGATAAGGGACACTATGCAGTAGATGAAGATGAATGCATAAAATTAAAAATGACATCAAAGTACATTAGTACTGTTAATGTGTACAGGACATAAAATCATGAGAATAGTTTTACACGGATGTGGAACAGACTATAGCAGTTTTACAAAATACTAAGACTGTAACAGTGAGACTTTTGACATTTTCTAAGTAATCCTAGCACACTATTTTGCACAGAAACTGGAATGTCCTGTAGGTGCTGCCAAAGAGCTTTCACATAGTGTTGCAGCTCAAGTGACCTAAACAAAGGTAACATTTATAGATATTGTTGTGCTTGCCTGGCAGAGACATACAGTGTGTACATGTGGTGTCTGTAGTAACGGGCTGTTGATGTGTTGCTATTGTGTCTGCTGTAGGAGGTAGTCCGCCAGAAGGTGCGGAGGCAGCTCAACAAGGAGCAGAAAGCGGCTCAGAGGAGACGTCTGCAGAAGGGAGAAGCCAACTTGGTGACAAAATCCAGAAGAGAAAACCAAAGTAACATCAAGTCCAGTATAGAGTGTGCTGACTTCTGGGGATAAATGGGACTAACGGGAAAGAATAAAAACACGTCAGCCTACATTTCTGGGGTTCCTCTTGCATTTATCTGAACTGAGTAGTCAACACATGATGGTCGGTGGTAAAACTGAAGAGGATCTGCTGCACTTCAGTGCTTTATCATGGAAGGCTGAAGCAATGAGTGCTGACATTACTGTCTATCATATTAAGAACAAACTGTTGGTGATTCTGCTCATCCTACAAAATCTCCACAATGGCAAGAGGATGCAACTTGTCCTCAACTGTCAAACTCAGTTTAGTCTAAAGTAATGTACATAAATGTTACCTATAATGGAGATATGTGATTGATAATAAACATTTTAAATACAAATGATATGGTTTGTGTTTTATGATTATTTAAATGTAGCAGTAATGGTAAAAATCAGTCAATCAAAAATACTTTATGTGGGACAATTAAGAGTCACATGGTGTAGCATAAACACACAAGGCAACCTACATTAATGACAAATAAGACTTGTAAAAGAAGGCTTTAAATGATTTTATCTGTTATGAAATCGCTTAATATACTTGGTGATTTCTCTGGGTAAATTGACTTACTCTTAACATTACTTTAAAGGTAACAGCATGTAACCTTGACAATAATTGCAGTCTCAAGATCATTCGGAGTCCGGATAAAATGTTGACAGTGATTAATGTGGGTGTGAATTCAAGATTCAGACTGAATGCAAGTTCACGAAGAAAGTTCATTTCTTCCTCTGAACTCCTATGGTTCAAAGGTCTCTGACTATTATATTCATCTGAATGGTTTGCTACATCCACCCCCCGAGCAGCCAATCAGAAAAGTAGAGACTGACACAGACGTGGGAACATACATGCTCTAGGACACCCCAACATCATTCACAATGAAACCAAGAGGAAACAGACACGCATAGGCATTCAGCCTTTCTGGTGACAGATCTTAACGTATAAAAGATGAGAGGAAAGGACTTGGAAGTGAGGAAACCACTCCTTTTTTCAAAATTTGCTTCATTTATGTGCAAGAGGCTTTCAGGGAGATGGTGGATTCAGACCTGGAACAATGGCTATTCACAATGAAGAGGGTGAATGGAGCTCAGACTGGCCTCAAAATAGCGTGCAGTCAAAAGTATTCACCCCCCCCACGCATTTAGATAGTACATGTTGGCCAGACCTGTCTTTAAAGTGCTTACCGGTGATATTTCACTGAGTTTTACATTGCATGTATGACACAAGAATTCATATTCCTCCGTCGGCGTTGAACACTGAGATGTCTGCGGTTCAACTTGGCAACTTTTTTGCAGGTTTGACTGTTCGAGGATTAGCCAGTTGCATAGCTGGAGGGGAGGGGCGCAGCATTCCAGCCCTGCACCTCTGTGTGTGTGCATGTGTAGAAAGAGTGAGGGGCCCTCTGAGCTAATTGGCAGCAAGGGTGACAAAGGTGGTCTGCTTCAAAAGAGAAACCCTAGTGAGATGTTCACACAGGAGAGGAGGAGGGGAAAAGGGGAAAGGGAGTGGGAGTGGGTGAAAAAAAAAGAGCTGGAGGGGCTTTCAGATTTTGGGTTTACTCCGTATGATGTTCTCATGATTGTGGATGTTGCTCTCTTTTAGAGTATGAGAATTTTAACAAGCAGTTTAGCAGGACACGTGGGAGCTGAAATTGAAAAAAGTATGTGGAAAGTGGAATAAATGCATTTGAAGCAGCTGTGGAAGTGAGAACTGCAGGAGGATGAGTAAAGAAAAAGTTGAGGACAGCATCATGTCCTACCTGTCACAGAGTGAGACGGACACCAACCGCAATGACTGTGAGTAACTGTGACTCATGCAATGGTAACTCCCACTGATGGACAACTGTTACAACATGTATAACCTATAATTGTATTTACTAATGAGCTACTCTGCTATGATGTGCCAGAAAATCTAAAAACAAATATACCAATCACTGGGGTTTTTTTTCATAGCTTATATTTACCGTTATATTTCCTGCCTGGTAAAATACTGGCTCACAGTCAAGTTATCACTGATTCAGCAAAGACCCTAAAGGTTAAAAAAAAAGATTCCATACAGGATATACTTCAACTGTAATACACACTACTTAGAAGCCTTTATTTACAGATAGTTTTACATTTACACAGTTTAACCACAGCTAAACAACATTTACTTTTCTGTATGTTAAGTATATACTGTATGTAATGCATTACAAACTGAATTAGACTTTCACATACAAATGTATTAAACCAAAAATGCAGCCCTTTCAGTTCCAAAATCCTCATAGTTTTAGAAATGCCATTCTTCACTATGACTTGCATCAGTTACCTTTATGTGCATTTTTTAAAATATTACATTTATATTTTGTCCTGTAAGCAGTCAAAAACAGAGAGTTAATCTATTTACATTTGCAAACAAAGGGGGAAAAATAAGGAAATTCAAATAGTAATAGTCAATCATCAGAGGTGTTTCAGAACAATACTTTTTTTCCCATTCAAAGATAGCACAAGTTACTTTAACAGAGCAGCACTTTCAATACCAATGCTGTCATGATTTTAGTAGTATCATTGTTTACTGTAACCTCTAGATGTCATCAATGTTAATATGTGCAGTGAATGTCGTGGCCATGCTCCATAACTTCTGGGAGCAGAAGCAGATGAGTCAGTCAAATGGTTCCTCCAGTGAGTCAGATGGTTCCGTCACGGATGCAACCGGCAGGACTGAGACTTTATTACTCTATGAATCTTCACCTTCGCCTGGACCCCCCTACGTCTGCTATGTCACCCTGCCTGGAGGAAGCTGCTTTGGCAACTTTAAGGTGTTTATGAGCATCACTTTTGATTTCTACACTTGTTGGGTCATTTAACATGGCTGCATTCCCTCAGTGTCTCAGATTTCATATCAGTTATTTTCCCTTAATAGACTGTTGGAACTGTCTGTCTGTCTGTCTGTCTGTCTAATATATGGGAAGTATGCAAACTAAGGTTAAAATTTCAATTTGTGTGTTATAATTATATTAATGAGCAAAAACTGCAACTGTTCTTCAGCATAACGATAGATTTAAAACATAAGAAAGAGCAGTCTTGTGGTTATTTCTTGACCAAAAGCTCACACATACTGTATATGTTAAAGTGGCTATGGTCACTGAGTTGGAATAAACACAGTCACACACTTTTAAGGTTGCTTTGAGTTGATATTGTTCAGTTTAAATCCCATGATGCTTCTCAAAGGGCTCATTGTGAAAGAGACAGCAGCCCCCAGCTCAGAGCAGCCATGTGATTGGTTATCTGTGAATGCTTCTAATGTCTTAATCTCATTGATGATTTGAGTTCTGATCCCATGATTAGCTGTAGTGAAGTGCAAAATCACACATGAAACAAAGAATGGTTGCAATATACAGTACAGGACGGATTGTTCGTGTCAGTCGGTGAAAGGCTCACAGCTAAAAGAGTCTGCTGTAATGGTGTTCCAATTTCAAATGGCTCACATATTTTTTTTCTCGACAATGTCATTTAAGCGTTTTCCTTTTGGATGCCTTTTCTCTCCTCATTTTCAGGTATGTGACACTCAGGCTGAGGCCCGAAGGGATGCAGCTCGTGTTGCCTTGATGAACTCTCTAATGAACGAGCTGCCGTGTCGGCGAATCACCCCTCAGTTCATCACTCAGAGTCTGCAGCAGGCCACCGCAGACAGCGCTGTGAGTGTGAGCTTGTGTAAACACATAGTATTAGGAGAATGTAGATGTCAGTATGAATGTTGACCTGCACTGGTCTCTCTCCAGGTCTCTATAGAAGATGCCAGTGATTCAGGCACCAGTATAGGAGCCTACAGTCTGCTGCTCCACTCATACATAGGGAAGACCATGCTGCAGTTCCAGGTAAAACAGAAAGCCAAGGCCTATTTTGGAAACACTGTTTTCCTTGCAGCTACACTCATAAATCACGAGGAGTATGTGGTAATTGTGTGACGGATCTTTTCACTTCAAAGAAATCTGTTTTTGCTTTAAGCGATATTGAGTAATTCGTTTATAATTGATCCCCAGATTAAAGTGTTATTATTTTACATAATTATAAGTTTTCCCTTCCAAACATAACAAAAATATCAACCACTGGGCAGTAATTCCACCCTTCATTGTTATCATTACATCCCTTGTCTGGTTAGTCTAATTTGTTCTCACTGTCAGTCCCACTGTGGCAGGGACTCGTGGTATGGAACACCTAATATGTCCACCTTTGTGTAAATAGTCCTATGTCTGCAGAGACAGGGTTATTAGCCGGAGGAAATGGGATCATTATCATTCTCAGTAAAATACAACTTGTACACATGGAGAGGTTCCAAGTTACACACAAACACCCACATGTGCAAATATATGCCGTATGCATTGAAATACCACCACACACACACACCCACACACACACACACACACACACACACACACACACACACACAATCAGCCGTAGGGTATTCAGTTTAGGAGGTACAGGAAGTGTCCAATTGATTGGTAGTTAAGCAGAATTAGACACAAATGGTACTGAGCAGATGCACTGTTGAAAAAGAGTAAACAGCAGCAGGTACAACATGGACTTTAACCTCAGACGTGTCACATTTTCCATCTGTATCTCATTAGGTCAATTTCTGTTAATGTACACTTTCTCTGTTTAACACTCATGTCATGAGCTCTTAACATATGGCAGCTGTTCAGCCAAACAGCGTTTTATAAATCAGAGTTAAACATACCTGCCACATAAAGATTTACAAAATCTTTCAAACTAATCATCCACAGTTTGGCTATGAGTTCAAAAAATATCTACAAAATATTTGATCTCTGTCAGACATTCATACACAGTGCTGAATGTTTGGGTTTCATTTCACTCATTACTCATGGAATGCACTATACATTTACCTCCTTTCTCTCTGTTTTTACCCTTTTTTCCCCAGGAGATGATGACAGTTTTCCAGTTGCTGCACTGGAATGGGACACTAAAGGCTCTGAGGGAAAGGCAGTGCTCTAGACAGGTATAAGTGTTGATTGTAAAAACATGATGATCTTTGCTGCTGCTGCTTGGTGACAATTTTCAATTTTCTCTGCTCCCTTTTAGAGTGTGATTGCTTATTACTCTCAACGAGGACTTGATGAGTACATGCGGAGCAGCATGGCTCTGGATTGGCTTGGCCGAGAGCAGAAGTCACAAGGGCAACTGGGAGAAGAGTTACAGGTGGCGCAGAGAGAACTGGTGTTAGCTCGACGTAGAGGCATAGAGCTGCGCTTCTACAAGGAGAAAAGAGAGATCCTCAGCTTGGCTCTGAGCCAGGCATATATACACCCCACACCTGAGATCTTCAACCAGGCACCAAGTCACACATACAAGCAGGAACAACTCCCTTTACATAAACTGTACAGCCAGGACACAGAGGTTCAGATAACCCCACCCTGCAGTCCTTCATCAACTCTCCATAAAAATACAAAGCAAACAGTCAGTCAGACCTCTGGCAAACACACACGCCCCAACAGCCCTGCACCCAGCTTACAGCAGATCTGTGTGCCTGGGAATAAACTTTAATAGATTAATGCATAAAATAGAGGATGGACTATAAAAGTTGTCATTGTGGTGGAGGGACTATAAAATGGACCATAAAAGTCATATGATTCCACGAATGACCTTAAAATCCCACAGCTGGGCTAACTTCAGGTGTGACTTTGCCACAGAGAACTAAAACCTCATGGTTTCCTTAACCATTTATAAACAAAAGGGAAATGCTTTGAGTATCTTTTTTATTTGTTTGTGTGTTATTCATGTGTTGACATAAAAATGTTTATAGCATAGCACTAACCCAGGTAATGCATTCTCAAGTCAGATATAGGAGATGTAGTAATACTGTAGCATCTACCAACCTTAATTCCCACACAGAAACACAGCAAACCAAACCACTGCTTTTCTTTTAATTTATGATTGATTTGATTTTGGGTGTACATTGTGAGTCATACATATGACTACATATAAATACTGTTTTTTTGTTTGTTTGTAATAAGGACGTCAGTAGTTTTGTCAGTAGTAGCTATAATTATCAAGGTTCAAGAAGACCAAGAGCTCTGGACTGTTTTTAGTCTGATAAAAGCCCAGAAGTCTAGGTACTTTACATTGAAATGGTGTAATATACAATTGTAAATAAATATTTTTTCTTACTTTCTGTGTTTTCACCATTTTTTATTGTATTATCACAACAATATAAAAATATCTTTGGAAACAATTTAAAAACGTGTATTTGCTCATATATTTAGTGCTGCAACTCTTACTTTGTGATCAATATGCTATAACTGAAGATGATTAGTTATGATTATTAAGATTATCCATTTTCATTCTCATCCTGATAAATTCATAATTATTTCAGATCCAACAGTCTGAATTCAAAAGTTTTTTGTACACTAATACCATACCATAATCACTTCTCAAGATCTAAAAGAAAGTATGAGTAGAGACTTTAGAGAAAATGGTAGAACTTTATGCGTTCGCGGTTTGAACTCTTCTTCTATCCGTAGAGAGGTGGAGTAGTCACGTGATCAGAGATTGTGACAGTCGAGTTCCTGAAAGAAACAAAACAAATGACAGCTGACCAGTGGACGGGGGGCTAGCGCCTCATGTCACCAGCCTGGACACGATGAAGTGTTATTTTGACAATATCAGCCATTATATGACAAGTTAATAGCAGCTGGTGAATATACTACAAAGCAGAAACAACGCTGTTTGCTAATGGCTAAGCGTTAGCCTAGCTCTGTTAAGCTTGTTGTCGTCTAAGCTGAGTTTCATCAACAGAGACTGGTTTCGTTTTCCAAAATCTGTTTTCTGGACATTAAGTGTCCGCCATGTAGTGGATGTGCCAGTCGTTGTCCTGTCGTCTTCCGCCAGCGACTTCCTCTACAGAACCACACAGGACTGTTTTGTTTACATCCAGTGACTGTTTTTATCTTGTCAACACAGAACCGCCGCTTATCTCATGAAGAGCCGCGCTAGCTTCTTCGGCTAATGTTTATTGATATACTTACTTACAAAAGCTGCTCATTTCCAGTTGTCCAGCGTCATTTCTATGATAGTCGCCATTATGTTAATATTGTAGAAGAGGTGGAAAGGCTGTAGTCAGCAGACACTAAATATGGAGGCTGTAAGACCAAAGAGGACGAAGACAAAGACCAGCGGAAAGACTCAGGTGATCAAAACAAGTTTTTAGCGAATACTGTCGTGTTTTTCTATTTTTTGATTTATTGTCGCAGGTGGTATGGGCCTACTGCAACACGGTTTGCTTCAGGAGAAATTTCTGCGGTCCATTACAGAGACGTTTACAAATGGTGATTACGGACTGTTCAAAGTCTGATCAAAAACTCAGATAAAACATTATACATAAAAATAATAAATAATAATTGAAAAATCAAATGAAAATCTCCTTGATCTGCAAGTTATAGGTGTTGGGCCACTCCTGTGAGACATCACAATGTATATTCTATTCATATGTTTATCACACTATGCATAAATTAAGCCACACCAAGGGCTCAGAATGAATTGTTAAACAAGATAAATTAATGCTATATCTGATTGCTATGTTTGCTTTCAGCTGGTGAGGAAGCAGAAGCAGGCAGAAGAAGAAAAACGAGCCACAGATCCCAAAGCAGCCTGTGATGAGGCCTCCACTTCTGGCTTCACTGATATTCCTCTCAGCCTGCCATATCAGGAGGACAATGAGCAGCAGCAGGAGCCTGCACAGCCTGTGGACACAACAGCAAAGCCATCAAATCCTCCTCCTGACAAGCAGCTGACCTCCTCCCAGACGTCATCCACATCAGTATTATCTAAGACTTTACAATCATCTCTGAATTTGTCAACAGAGACTTTGCAGGTTACAGAGTCAAAAAAAGAGGATGAGGAGGATGGGAGCAATGAGGCTCAAGGGGCAGAGCTTAAAGTTGTGCCAAAGACAGCTGAGCTAAGAAGAGATGAGGAGACATGGAATCAACCATGTGCTTCATCCCAGTTTCAAAACCTTACAGCTCCAAGTGCCCCTGCTTTGTACCCATCTCTCCCTGCACTGGAGGAAGGCCCTGTGATGCCACTCTGTGGGGAAACTGTCAAAAACTGTGGAAGGGGACCTGCTGTGTTAGCACTTGCTGAGCAGGAGTCCTCTCCCCCAAGTTTGCAGCCTCTGGAATCAGTTGCAGAGCTCTCTAGAAGCAAACTCTACCCAGAATTACCTAAAACTGCTCCAGAGATTCAGGTAATTTCCATCATTAGAGTTTGAATAGGTCTGTGCAATATATCCAAAATTCTCTTAATCCAACATAGGTCAATTAATATAAAGAGATGAAGATTGACCTGAATAAAAATAAATGTATTTTTAGAGACTACTTGTACCAATCAAGGTCTTACTTGTGTTTTTCCTCTGCAGCCTTTCTCACTGGAGCAGCTGAGTGTCTGGGAGCCAGGGGGAGGGCTGCGAACATGGCTAGAGGGTGTTGAGGTGTGTGCAGCCCAATTCTGTGCTTTAGCCAGACAGGAACACCATGAATTGACTGAACTGCTGCAGAACTACTGGCGTTGCCGAAGACAGCTGACTCAGTCACACACACAGCTCCATACACAGTCCTCTGACTGCAAGAGCACACAGAACCGTCTCTGGAGTTTCAGAGATGAACAGCTGACACTTCAGGTGTGTTTTGGAAACAAAAATATATTGTTGGAAAGACAATAATGAGCCTCTATTGTTGTGACACTTTTAATGTCATTTCATTCCTACAGGGAGTGTGTGCTGACCAGTCTAAGGTGTGCGGGTACCATCGCTTTCAGCAAGCTGACTTTAGTCAGAGTGTACTAGCTGAGCTGAGTAGATTGTTTGAAGCTCGCAGTGAGCTGCTTCATCAAAAGGTGGCTCTTCATGCTTACACTGCTCTGCTGTCCCGCCTCCAGGTGGAATCATACCTGTATTGCCTTTTAAAAGGTTAGCAACTAAATTATTCTGTTCTGCTGTTGCCTCCCATGTAAACAGGTACACATATATATATATATTTCCATTTATTTATTTATGTATTATTTTTTTGTTCATCTTGTCAGATTGTAAAGGCACTCAATCCCAGCCTTGTTCTCTCAGACCTCTGAAAGAAGCCATTAGTGTCCTGTTTAGCTTCATACGTAGAGTTCTGGATGATGCACAGTTCCAGGCAGACATCCATCACTGGCTAGAGAGACTGGTATACACACTAAACATACCACTTTCCTTAATCTATGTTTCACAGGTTAAAGTGTTTTTCATGTGTCTGCTCACATAACTCTGGGTGTCCTGTAGGTGGCAGTCCTGCTGCATATTGGAGGGTCAGGAGAGCATCTTTACCTGCTGTGCCATCTGCTGTGCTGTCCTGCTGGGGTGGGAAAGTGGGCCGCTCCCTTCCTTCAGGTTAGTTTGACACAGTCTGTAGTTTATTTTTATCATTTAATGGTACAATTAGATGACTGGAGGTACGCAATTCTACAGATTCAAGTGTGGGAGAACACCTGTGGAGTACAGCACTTCATGCAAGCCTTGGCCGTCTTAATGTCCCCTGCAAGGTAAATAATTAAGGATTTTAACCATGACTCTTTAATGCCCACTGAGCTGTACACACCAATTGTATGTCTTTGGATTTCTGTGTTAATCTAGGTCATCCTTCTAGGGTCAAACAATGTCATGTATCTAACTAGTGGCCAATTTGTCCTAATCTAGACACCGTGCAGAGTTTCTTGGCCATATGAAGCCATGTGAGAGCCAGAGCTCAGCAGCCTCTGGACCTGAGTCTGGAAACTGGACACTAGTGGACGAAGGTGGAGAAGAGGTGTGTATTTAAAATGATTGTATTTTAAGGAAAGAAAGGTACACACAACAATTTAAACCCAAATAATTAATTAAAGCTCCAGTCCAGTGTACAAAAATATCAGGCACATATTCATCTTATAGTAAAGATAAAACTAAAACACAACAATGTCATGGAACAAGTTTGTCCATTGTAGTACATATTACTATTGTAAATGCAGTGTAATCTCATTTGTTTTAAAGGTTAAACCATTTTGTAGGAAACCTGTTTCAGACTGTTATGGATGTGTAGATATGATTTATATAATGTAACATTCCGATCTTTCAAAATCCTGGAAATGATTACCGGTAATGCTTTTGTAAAATCCTAAATTAATGCAATACTGTCAATCCATTTATCCATCCATTTTTCTTTATCCTCGCGAGAGTCGCGGAGACGCCAAT
>JAPQRQ010059222.1:0-17841 GCA_037367365.1 Apogon talboti | reverse complement strand
GCCATGTAAAGCGCTTTGGGCACCATTACTGTGTGGAAAAGCGCTATATAAGAAGCAGTCCATTTACCATTTACCATACAGACAGCTGCACTGTAGTTGTGGATGTAAAATGACACTGTTTCACAATGCTTGATGAAGTTTACTGTTTTATCAAGTCAGTAAGCTAGCATTTAGCATTAGCTCACCTGAGACACCTCAGCTCCTTTAACTGTACCCCTTTTAACTAAACATGGTCACGTTTGGTTCCAAACAGACAAGATGGTGACAGCCAAACTGGAAACTACTGCAATTAAAGGACAAAACGGTTCTTCAGAAAACAATGGGTGACGTTCCAGTTCTTCTGTCGACTAATTATAGTACACTCCTTATTGTGTGTACTATATATTTCAGGATGGTAGTTTCGCCACTTATTATTGGCAACCTAACTAGATGTGTAAGGTACCTAATTTAGTTAGCATATATACAGGAATGTAGGTAACACAGTGTCAGTTTTGTAAAAGACTGAGAGGAAGTCCATATGGTGACATGGCTGTTAACATAAAGAATTTATGTTTTTACTCATGATAAAAAATGTGGCTAATGTGCTATATCAAGTTACAGTAAAGTAATGTGAGCTCAGATATGAACACTACACACCACAGTAGCAGAGAGAGCAGAGTGGAGATTCAGTAAGGCATGTCGACACTTTACTGTAAGAGTCCTAACTATGAGGGTGAATACATAGCTGAGTTGGAATAGGCCTATATAACATATTACCTAATCTCACCCCAGTATTTGTGTGTTTTTGTGATGTCTGCCTGTGACCTGTTGAGTCACTCACTCTTTCTTACAGTGGGTGTTAAAAGAAATATAAACATCTACTGCCTTTTCATCAAAGTTTACTCAGCTTAAAAATGATTCTGTCAGTGTTGTGGTAGAAAGTTATCTAGTGTGGTATAAGTCATGTAACAATTTGATGCCTAATTAAAATCTTCACATAATATTCTTGCTATGTATCTAGTCTGCTTCTTGCTTTTGTGTCATTCTTGTCCTGCCTTTGTCTTGTTTTGGGTGTCATTTGGTCTCAGTTTAGATGGTCTCTGTACTTTCACATTAGTAGAAAGTATAGATATTTGTCTTAAATGTAAGAGTAGGAGTTGTCACAAATTCTCAAGTAAAGTAGAGACACCTGAAAACTGTGGTGTACATTTTATGTACAGTATAAGTATTTGTATCTGGTTACTTCCCACCCCTGCATATGCAAATCTTTCCTTGTTTGTATGTGAGTCTTGACTGTAGGACAGTTCTTCATCCTCCCACTGTGGTTTCATGTTGACTCACTTCAGTTCATGTCAGGTGATGTTTTGGGTTTGGAGGCACGTATCATGTCTTAAAAAGACAGAGATACATGCTTTACTGCTAAGCTCGAGCTGTTTTTCCTCTACCACACACTCTCTGGCTGGAATCACTTTTATTGTCTGACTGTTTTAATGGTCAGAGATTTAAGGCAAAACATGATGTCACCCTCATGGTGGTGGTTACTAAATTGTTCCTCTGTTCATGTCGGTGCTGTTAGTAATGGTGTGTGACAGAAGTTGTCAGTGCTGTACTGTGCTAGAAATGAGCTCTGCTTCTTTTTCTTCTTCATTACCTCTAAACAGAGGTAATGCTGTGTTTGCATGATCAATACTCTGCCTGAATTGATGTCAGATGACCTCCAACTCCAAGAAGTCATTTCACTTTGATTTCATTGTGTGCATTTGTTATTTATCATGATATTTTTCACCTGGTTTGCGCCTTTCTGAGGACCGGCTCATCCTGGTTTAGTCTGGTCCATGGTCTTCAAGCACTTTTTTACATTTTACATGCAGTGTGGTCACTTAGACACTTTGACAAAAATAAATGCTGACTTATTGTTACCACTATACCTCCATTCTAACTGAGACCTTTGTTTCTATGGTGATCTGTTACACTTGCCAGTGGCACTGGCAAAATGGAGGAAAGTATGAGTCACATTTTATGGTTTTGGTGATAATATTGTAAATTGCAAATATTTTGCAAATTGTAGCAGATTGCTCCTCCTCTATCTGAGGTCAGACTGTTCACATTTAATGAGGGCTATCAAACAAAGAAAACACCTAATTAATTACATGCCAGGATTGTACATAACCATTTTAATAAAAGTTTTATGCAGCACCCAAGAGTAAGACTTTAAGTCTTAAAAGCAAGAAGGGTGTGCACCTCCCAGACCCAAACTGCTTCCTGAGTAGAGGAGCACCCAGTCTAGTTTTAGAAACTCTCAGAGCCACAAGTAAACCTGCACTCTGAGAAGGAAGTATTCTGTTTGGATTATTAGGTCTTGAAGATAGGACAGAATCAGTTGTGTGTTAACAGGATTTGAAATCCCTCCTCTCATATTAACCCCATCACTGCAGTCAGTAGCATTTTTAAATTTTTTATCTAAATTGACCCTGATGCGTCAGATGGTTACAGAGAGATGAAGTCCCACCCCTTCCAACTGTACTCCATGGGACCTCATTTCAGAAAAAAATTACATCACTGTCAGTGATGACAATTTCTAACTTATGCCACCATTTACACATACAGTATGATGTTTGTCATGTTTAAGAGGTAATTTTACAAGTCAAGTCAGTTTGTAATGAATTATCAGACTGAAAATACATAAATAGAAAAGACTTCAACTAAAAGTCACAGAGGGGTTGTCATCATAGCTGTCTCTGTCCATGATCTGTTCAGAGTCTGTAGATGTAATTTTCACCAGTTTTAATACTTTTTCATATCCCTCTGGGAGAATGTGGTGAAATGTTTTACACCATTTTGACAAGATAAGAGATGCAGTCCATTCAGCTGTTTAACACAAAACTAGATATTTCTTTAACCTCTTTACCACAAACTATGACTTTCTTGGCTCAAGTTATGGGAAAGTAATAAAGATGTGTATAAACTCAATAAAATACTGACATTTTCCCAATATTCATCTCCTATCCCACATGAATTTCTCAGTGATGCTAAAAAAGTGTACTCCTTTATCACTATCTGTCTCTATCCTCACCTTAAAAGTGCTAATGTATACTTGTAAATGTTGTGTTTTTTACTCTGTGCTCCTGCTGTTTGACTTTTAATGTAATGGTGCTATAAATAGTGTTGAAATCCGTCTATCTGTCTGTGTTTCCTCCAGGTTAGCCTACCAAATGACTCCAGCTGTGTTGAAGAGATTCTGCGGGTATGTTGCTCCATTACACAAGCTCTCAAACACACAGTAATTGCACTGATTATCAGCTGTTTTCTGTTTGCTCACAAAGACCTTGGTCTCTCTCCTGAGAGTCTGATTTTGGGAAGGAAAGACAGAAAGGAGAGATGAAGGAAAAAAAAGAGAGAGGGAGAGAGATCTGTTGGCTCGGGTCAGTGACTATACAAGATTTTGTTTTTGTAGAATGCAGAAAACTTTTCCATGTTTTTCTCCTTGCTTATTTCATCCTGCTTTCTCTTTCTTTCTTCTCCTATCTGTTTGTCTGCAGAATTTCATCAAGTAGCAAGTTTTTGTCCCTTCCTCTCCTATCGTGTCCTCTCCTGTCTTTTTGTTTTGTTGCCTTGATGTCAAAACACAAATGTTTTCCCACTAATCTTCACACCACTCAATAGTTTTGCAGCCATCCTTGTCTTCCTGCTGGAAGTTATTTCTGTCTGTCCTCAATGTCCGTCTGTCTCTGCATGTTTGTCTCCATCATCTGTGGCTGCTGTGTTGTATCAGTCAGCATCCCGTCTCTGTGTGTCTTTGTTTGTCTTCCTCTTGTCATCCCTTCCTGCCCTCTGTCATTCAACTCTCTTTCCCTTTCACAAATCAATATGCTGGCCAACAGGCTGTGTGACAGATAGTGGGCTGTGAGCCGCATGAAAAGCCTTTGTCAATAATATTGGTGTGCTATTGAATAGAGTCTGTGGTTTTCAGCCGTGTCAAGTGGAAAGATCGGGGGAGTTCAAAATGTGAGGTGAGGTGAATCGGAGCGGAGGCCCGCGGTTCATTTTTCCCTTTCTGTGACAGCACAGCTACAGTTCACTTGTACAAGAAACATTGTTGTTTTGGATGTTTTCACATTTCCAGGTAACGGTGTGTATCAGAGATACTGTGTACAAAAGCACAAATGCAGCACACTTCAGCCTTCAAAACCTTTAAAAGATTACAGTGACTTTTCTCAGTGCATGGACTGCCCTCTGAAATAATGAAACGCCTTTGTGCTTTGGAAACTCTTTTAAACAAGTCACATTTCACCAAAAAAGACAGATTCTTCAAAAAAAAAACAGAAAGAGGTAATAGTTTCAGTATCATCATCCTAATGTGCACAATAGTCATATCACTGCAATTGTGTCAAATAAGGCACATTGACTCAAGCATGTCATAATGTTAAAACTATGTCATAATTGTGACAGGTCTTGGCATTTTTTCTGCTTGATATGAAATAAAATCATTCAGTTCTTATTTTCCATCACTTATCTACAGTCTAATTTGAACTGTTTTACTCTGATTTAGGGCTTTTTAGGTACAGATATTTTTGGTAGTGAGTGGCTATTTTTCTACTTCAAAAATATTTTTACATTTCTTATTGTAAGATAAAGTGATCTCTCCTGTCCAAAATTATTGCAGTCAAACGACTCTGACCTCTGCAGCAGCTCAATGACTGACTGTTGTAAGATGAGATCTGAACATTATTAATTTGTCATTCTAGACTTAGAGCTGTCACAGATATGACATGTTAGTTGACAGCTAATTGTCATATAAATAATTGGTATATAACAGTTAGTCTTTAGATTTTTATAGTACATGTAGTTAAAGCTCATAGACTGTATATAAAGATGGACATCATGATAACCCTCTACATGAGCTGCCAAAACATCTCCATCTCCCCCTGGTGGCTGGCTGCAGTATAGATCATTCTGTGACACTTTGGACATACAGATACTGTATCATCAGATTGATTTGTGTGCAGTCCCAGATCTGTTGGACATGCTGCTGGCAATATGGGAGCTCCTTGCTTATTTTTTACATAGTGGGAGGAAATAGTGTTGCTGTGTCTGTCTTAATGTACTGTCTATGTTTAAGCCAGAGCCATAAATTGGCATTTAACAGTGAGAGACATACAGTAAATAAAAACTACTTTTTGTTTGTGTTTCAAGACTTGTAAAAAAATACTGCACATTCCAGTTTGACAGAAATGACTTTAACATACAAAGATTTTTACTAAAATATGTAAAGCAATGACTGATAATGACTGGTAACAATATAAGTGAAGCACCACATGATAAATCGGGTGTAGTGAGATGATGTCTTTAAAAAAAATTGCCTCAGTCAAACCTCAAACACCTAAAATGATGTGGAAATAGTGACATATCTGTTAGTTTCATCCAATATTGTTTTTATAAAGCTGAATGGAAATGTTGATTTTACAAAGTAATTGTGATTACCTCGAATAATAGCAAGTGATTATGTGATAATTGTGACAGCTTTATGTAACGCTTCAACTTTCCCTTTTTTTGGCTGTGAGAAAAGTCACACTGTTCTTATTAACCCCTTGTAGATTATTGTCACAAATTTGCCTCAGTATTCCACTGTTTTTGTAATGAGATGCTGCTCAACACTGTGGATGTACATATGTTACCTGGTTATCTATGATCCCTGATGTTCATGGATCAATTCCAATGGCCTGTTTCAGTAACCGTGTTATTAATTTCATGAGTGCGCAGTGAGAGAAATCAGACCTCTGCAGCCACCAAGAGCTGATGGACTTACTGTTGGGAGCACCAGAAAGTTGCAATGATCCTAAGGTTGCAATGGTTGCAGGTTCAGTTGCAAAGGTCCTAAGGAATTACTACGGTATATGTGGACTCAAAAGGCTAGCAACATTAATGCTTAAAACAAGTCCGCACATAACACGCTTTGCAAAATACTGTCATAAAGTTTGACTCCTTTCAATCTCAACCAAAACAAAAAACTAACCAATGTCTGGCTTTTGCCCTACTTTATCTGAATATCTTTTTGTCTGTATCACTGCTTTTGGAGTTCTCAGTTACATTTAGCCAGTTAATACTTTTATCACCACATCTTCCAAATCGTTTCCCCGTCAGATCAGTTGTGGTTCGTATTTTAAGTTAGCCAGTGTAAGATGAAAGTTGTGGTCTTTTTCTTTCAGACAACGCAATGTACAAAAAATAGAAAGCATAACCTAAGCACAAAAAATAGATAACAATAAAAACCAAAACATAAAACATGACAGAGGTCTAGTCACAAAACATTTTTGTGACAGCCAATCAACTAATCCTCACGAACTGTGTTCATCTACTCACTCCAACTTTTTTGCAAATTCAACCAAAAGTTATGTATGTCGATGGTGCTCTTCCCTTGCCAGTCACAGAGGAACACAAGTGTGCCAAGCCACAACTGGAGATGATCCTACCAGGGTCCAAGGGTCCGTTGGTACGTGGTGCTGCTCCCACCTTGAGAACTGGGAAGAAGTAGATCCCAAAGGCAGCAAAAGCAGAGGCAAAGGCTGTCCTCAGACATCGGGACACAGTGGGGCGTGTCCAACATGGCCGAGGTGGCTTTGGAGGAGGTTCAGCGACAAGAGGAAGTGGCCAGGTGTGCCAGAGCAGTTGGCCAAGCCCAGCAAGGACAGTGGAATTGATGGAACAGCATTACCAAAAAGAAAATCACCTGGAGTGAGCTGTGGAACATGGAATCCAACAGGCTACGTTTTATCATCAGTGCCACTTATGACATTCTGCCCTCTCCAGCCAATTTGAATATCTGGCTTGGTGAAGACCCAGCATGCTCCTTGGGCTCATCCCCAACAAGCCTCAAACACATCTTGGTAGTGACTATACAAGATTGCAAGACCTCCTTGACTCAAGGCAGATACACCGGGCACCACAATCAATGAGATGCCTAGCTTTAGCCATAGAACAAAAGAGAATATCAATAAATGCCGTCTCACCAACCAGCCAACCAACTTATCAAAACCCAATAGCCTTCATTTGAGAGGGTGAAAAACAGCAGCCCAAAGCCCTAACTACACCCTCAAGCCAAGTTAGCGCAGCCAGGGACTGTGAAATGTGTGTTTAGACAAGAGTCTTGTTTTTCCATCCAACACTGCTGTAACAAACTTCCCATCTTGCAGCTAAGGGTGAAGAGAGGGGATAGTCAGTGACAGTGTGGCCTGTGGAAGTGAGCTGCAGGGATTTCGCCGCCAACCCCACTTCCAGATTGCTGAAAGAAGTGGGCATCAGAGGGCAGATACAGAGGAGGACTATCAAAGAACCACAGCAGCTGAAAAAAGCAGCCACTAGCTGTGTCTGAGAAGAAAAGAGATGACATGGGAGATAAAATCACCACTCAGTCCCTTTGTGGCACACACCCAGGTCTGATCAGCCTGTGTTGGGCCTGCTTCAACAGAGGGTGACTTGTGATAAATGGCCGAAAAACCCAATGATGCAGAGGTACACAACTGATGATGTGTTGTATAGATAGCAACATCTCAGTCTGTCAGAAACAAGGTCCTTCAATGAAGATCCCAATCCAATACGGAGCTGAATCATCTGGGATTGAAACATCTAGTCCTTTATTAACTCTATAGTTACAAAGAATTGAGCTCTACATCACCAAACTCCCTCTCTTTTACAAATGTTTGGTATCTGTAAAGCATGGTTTTCATTGTTATTGACATGTTCTCATATGCAGTTCATCATTTATAAATCAAGCATATTTTGTTTGAATTTTCTCTAATCCCAAGCCTTTTGAAACAACTTAAAAAGCTCAGTGGTATGTTGTTGTTCTCACTGGAACAACTTACCTTCAGTTCTGAAAAAGTTATACATACAATATTATTATGTATGTAGTATTTGAGGCTGCAGTGATCCCAGAAAATCCTGGGATCACTCTCCTGTTGGAGATTGAATTTACATCGTTTAAAAAAAAATAAATAAAAAAAAACAGTAAATATGGTATAATGCACAGATATATGCAACATGTGACCCATTGTATCGTATATCTTGTAGTGATGAGTAAACCTGTAAACCAACTGGTGTCTGTTGGTTAGCTTAAAACATAGACTTGATTAAAAAGAAAAATAAAGAAGACTAAAACATTTTGAGGGTACAACTTAAACTGCACAGAACAATTGTGTAAAACTGTTCCAGCAGTAGGTGGTTTCATTTGTGGACAATGAACAGACTAGTATCTGAGCCATATTACATAATCATTTGTCAGAATAATTTTGTGATAGACCCTCATCTAGTCCTGAGTCCCATTTATTTCCAGCTTAAATGATGCTGCTGTTTTCCAGTTGCTGGTTTGGTGTGTTGGTTTCCAGGTGTTAAGAATAGCAACAGTAAAGCCAGTTGCTAATGATAACGTGTGAAAGGTTGACAGACTGAGCCAAACACATACAATGTTAGTAGTAACACATTCATAGACAAACATACACATAAATATCAGATACATACACACACCATTGGTATGGGGCATCTGTCAAAGCACAGGAAGATGATGATGTCAGAGAATGGTTGCCAGGCGACCCATTGTATACTGTCGGGTAGAATGTGTTATGGCTGCAGAGAGACCACACACAAACTGACTAGACAAACACTCAGGAGACTCAAGTAATGTGAAGCTCCATGGCAATACACATGAAAACATGCGTCACCTGATGAATGTGAGTTATTCACTCCTGAGGGGTCAAGAGATGTATGATGGGAAACTGTGACGTCAGTAGCCTTTTCAGCCCTTTAACCTACTGACCTCCTCTGTGTGACTATATGAAATGGAGTGTCTTACATTATATAACTATAGCATGAAATCTCTTTTTTAACAAAGAATGAAGCTCGAGGGTGACGTGTATGACTCAAGTAGTTCAAGTGACTAAGAGAGAAAGTAAAAGTGAAAAAAAACAAAAAACATCCAGCTGGTGGCTTCTCTTTGCTTTGTGAGCAAATTTACCTCAACCCGAAATAAATTTTTCACCGTGGGTGTTTGGAAGTGAGAACACAGCCAATAAATAACAGATTATCTATCTGCAGGACACACACATGCTAACATACACACACATGCTTATCTTGTTAACAAATTGAACCTATATTGAGACTGGAATTTAGCTGAGAAGGCTGTGTGATTAGAATAATTGAAAGGGTGAGCTGCTGCTGCTGTAGTAGCTGTAATTCAAACAGCTAGACACAGCTTTTATTTTGGTTAGTCAACATCTCTGCACTCAGTTTACTCTCGGGGCGCTGATCCCTGGTGTGCCACCAACTCCGAAAGCACCCATCAGTTTATACTATAAGTTATATTACATACTGTAAGGAGCGAGTGAGCGGTGAGGGCCATACCCTACATGCTTGCGAGGTGTGTATGATAAGCCTACTCAATGACAAATTCCGAAAATGCCATGAAAGTGATGTCTAAGTATTGTTTTTGACGATCACACACCCCGTATTATAAGATGACAATTGACTTACAGTGATTCCTTCCATTTCTTCTGACCCGGTCGCGGACATGGTTTCATTGCTTGTTGCTGCTGCGCCTACATGGAATTCCCATTCCCACAATGTGCTTTGCGACAAAATTTCTGAAAAGGCCCAAGTGAAGTTTCGGTTTGGAATGCAAACAGATTGTTTGTGATGAAGTACTCTTCGAAGTTGTTCACCATGAGGGAAGTGATGTAGGTGCGTTAGCACAGAAAGACTAATGGATTATTGATAAGTAGGATATCACTGGGGTTTTACAAATTTGAAGAAACATTGGTGATGAAAGTCATGCGCCACTTTTAGATCGACTCTGATGGGGATGGCCCAGTGCAACCTTGATTGAATGCTGACTCCACTCCTCTGCATCAAAGATGTTGTATAAGCCTATCCCTTCAAAACTGTGTGTGAGGTTATTTGTGAATACAATATATTCCATGTTTTTAGTATTGTTCAGTTTATCTCATGAAAATCCTCACATCACTGACCTATGTGTGTCCATTTGTGTTTAGGAGATGACCCATTCATGGCCTCCTCCTCTAACAGCAATACACACTCCTGGAAAAGCTGATCAGACCAAATTTCCCATCCCAAACAAGGTAAGTATGTGTTTTCTGTCTCTGCTCCTACAAACAGAAAAACCTCCTCTTTTACTTCACCACTGTAAAACGTTCACCACCCACTCACATAAAAAAGGCGCAATAGAGCATATTCATTTAGAATTACGAGGCTGTTATGCTTAGTTAATTGCTGTTTTCACATTCTGTAATAGTGGTTTGACCGTTTTATTTTCTTGAGTCACATGAGTCAGTAAGCGGTGGAGAAAGATCTGAAACAGTTAGAAAACTTACACTTATTGGTTGGTTATTGTGAAAGTGGCTGCACAGTGAAATCTTCAGTGTGCTAATTACAGCTAATTCATAAATTGACAGCGGCAGTAGGGCTGTGATAGAATCAGATTACTCATCAGGAGCACTGGTACAACTGACAGTCAATGAAATTATAGCGTTAATTAAGTAGTGCTATGTGAAATCACTTCTGTACCTGCTGTCCAGAGTTGTGTTTATTTGTTGGGCATGTGGCCAACCATGTGGCACCTGGCCATGTGAGAAGTGATGCTGGCATGTTAGAATATTCTGAGATCATTTCTTAAACATTGCTAACACAATTATATGGACTATTGTGGATGTTGTGAGAAGCTGTCTTTTTAATTCTTTAATTCAAGTGGTGTTGGCGTCTCAGTGTGTTACATAACAAATTAAACACTGAAACAAAATAATAAGAGGGTAGATTGAAGAAGTGACACCAAAAGCCAGATGTTAGATGTTGATCTCTTTCAATGCAAAAATGTTTTATGATTTGATATAATCACCTTTATCCAAATTGATGTGTTGCTGAACAAGTTTCACAGAAGTGACAGTACAGTAAACAGCACAGTGGTTTTATGAATGAATTTTGATATCCCAAATTGTACTGTGGTTGGCTATGTCAAAAGAGGACACAGTGTAAACACAGAGGCAGTAAATCTAACCTGGTAGTTAATGAATTGGGAAACACTGCTAAGCCCCAGTGCTGCACTAATACTGCCAGTGAGTTTTAAGGATGTGGTGAGTGTCTGTGTGGGGAGATGAGCAGATCTGAATTTTGTGTAATGGCATCGTTGTACTCACTGTGAAATCAATAATGACATCTGTTGGTTTATTCATTCAACACACCTCCTTCTGGCTTCCTCTCCCCCCTTCTCTCTCTCCAGGAGTTGCAGCATGTAACCTCAGGCTACAACACCCAGAGTAAGTTTCCCAGCATCAACACTCCCATGGAAGCTCTGTCATAATTAACACCGGAGCGGCCACAAAAGCACTACCACATACACGACATGGGAAGCTCATGCAGCTCATGCTCATAGCCTCAGGGGCACCAGCCTATGCTTTTATCTGTCTGTGTTCATGTGAACCAGTAATCAAACGATTGTGCACATACTGTACCGCTCAAATGTCCCGGTTTGCTTTATTATGGAGTCTGTGCCTTTATTGTTCTGACTATAAGGATGCTCATCTGTGGACCTCACACTTTGTCACCCAGCATTCAAATGTGTGTATTCAAATGTAATGGACTGCAGTTTACTGACGTCCACGGATAATTTAACATTTGGAAAATACAATAAGCAGATGGAATGTCTGTTTTCACTTAAGCAATTTAGGATGGCACTAACATGAAACAGAATACAGAGTGCAATGAATGTGTAAAATGACAAAATAGGAAGGGGAAAAATGCTATTTTTCCAGCATGAAACACAGGCTTTCTGTTAATAATCTGCAGTTTTGTTTTCCAAGTTTAGATGATCAGGGATGAATCCACAGAGGTTTTACAAATGGATGAATAAAACAATACTTTAAAAGTCAAGGGCAGTGGAAAAAGTACTTTTTGCCATGACTACTAATCTAACAGCTGTATATATCTTATCTTAATTAAATTTGTTTTTGATTTGTAAGTTACATTTCTAATTTCCTATTTTGTATCATTCAGTGTACTGACTGAATGCTCTTTTTACTCTTGTGTGCTTTGTTTACTTCACTCTTGCAGCTGTAAACTTGGAATTTCCCCTTGCGGGACTAATAAATGAATATCTTATCTTATCAGACTTTTTTGGTAACTGGCGCACTTTCGTAGATAAATAACACTGAAGTATTTCCCCACAATTAAATATCGCTATTTTATAGCAATTGCTATAAAGGGGCATTTGTGTCCTGCTCTCCCCTAAAACACCGTTACCTAGGTAATGTAAAAATATACACACTTGAGCAGTGTCATGTTTTCCAGTGTGACAATCTTAACACACATCCCCACTGATTTGATCCTGGCTTTTTATCAAACACTAATCAGCACATAAGTGCACACACAACCCCTGACACATGCATGTGAGTCTTAAATCTCTTCTCCTGTGTTGCAGAGCGATGTACTCTATCAGCTAACAAGCCCGCTGCTAAACCACCAACTGCACCACAGAAGTCGTAAGTATCTCTCCCTCTGATACACACACACACACACACACACACACACATATAAACAGAGTTTCTGACCCGCTGCTGGTGTGTTTGCCTAAAGGTAAAATTAAGCTTGACTCTTGGATGAAATTCACGGCTGGTAGGAGGAAAAAAAGATTTTGTGGATCAGAGCAGGAAAGTGCAGCTACATTAATTTAATGTGAGCCAGGAGCATATTGCAACATCTTTGGCTGCAGCTCACTCCACTTCACTCACAGAGTTGTGGAGCAGGATTCACAGTGGGGATAGATTTCAAACATTGAAATCTCCCTCAAAAACCTGATGTATCCTGTGCTTTGACACAAGTGGAATGATTTTGTTTTGCACATTTACCACTGGCTTAATTCAAACAGTGATTGTGCAACCTTAGATTTAACAAGGTTCTGTGGGTCTGTGGCGCTCTTACATTTTCAATATGCAATAGTGGATACTTTAAGGAGGTCTTGTCATTTTCAGTCTCTCAAGTGTTTATCCATCTTACCACATCAGTAATAACCCACACCCAAAACTCCAAAACTGTCAGGTTACAGTTTTCCATTAAATAGATCTATTTTTTTTTAAATAAAATGTTTCCAGTTAGCGCAGTATTTTACTTTACATTTGCATAGTGGGAGGACAAAGGGTCAGGTCAGCCATTTCCATACAGTCTGTGGCTTCAACTTGTTTCCGAAATTTATTATTATTAGTGTTTTAGTAAGTTGCACCAACAGATTTAATTATACAGTATAATTACAAGCTGTTATAACGAAGCTCAAACATGCTCAAGCAATTTGAACCACAAGCTCCCCAGCCTCCTCATGAAAATATCTGAGAGTTATTAAGATTTGTTTGTAGGGTTTGTAACATGGCTCTTTATGGAGGAAACGTGGGTGTCTGTGTAAACTTCACAGAGAAACCACCTGTAAAACAAACTGCAATTAATCCATAACCGTACATCCTCAACATCCCCTGTGCCTTGCATTACATGCAAGCACAGGGGGAATAACGATATACACATGGAAATGGCCGGAGAAAAAAAATAGTCAAAATCAAGATTCAGTCAATGCACAAAGAGGAAGAATCCAAACAAATAACACAAGATAACCCCTATTCTCAACTTGGTGCTTGGAATTCTGATTAGCTGGATGCCAATGATGGAGAGGTTCTTCTGGCTGTCAGATAAATGCCACAGAGATAAGGCCAATTACCATTGTTCCAAGTTTCTCAGGTGAATATACACTATGACAACAAAATTCTGAATATTATGTTTCATTTCTGTAGTTAGGGTCCTATAAATCCCTCTCAGTGTTACTCACTGCATCTTTAACAGAGTTGCTCAAGTCACTGAAAAGTTTTCACTGAAAACGACACTGGGTAATGGTTTGTACTCAGAATCACAACCAGAGTATACTAATACTCAATCCATGTTCAAGTCTCAAATCACCATCTGTTACTTTTTGCTAACCTCCACATCTTTATCATCTCTTCTTTCTCTCTGCACTCAGGAAGGATTATTTTTGCTCTATCCGGTGTTGTATTTAAAATTTGTTGAGTATGACATCTCATGTGTTACCACCTCTAATGAGGATTTTCAAGTGCCAGAAGTAATGCATTATTTATCTACTTGATGAAAGCTATTTAAAAAAGAAGAGGAAATTTTTTGGCAAGCATAGTGTCAAAAAAGCAGCTGTTCCGATGGAAAAACGCTTGATGGCCAAAGATGATGTAAAAACCCTGCAAGTGAAGAAAACATCAGGGCAGTTGAAGATAGTGAAGTAATAATTCAGTGTGATGGTTTGATTAAAATTCCAGGTTTGTTTATAAACTTTAGTTAAAGAGTTCATTATGTCTCCATTAGAACTACTAGAGCCTTATGTGCCTTATTACACTCTTTGCTCTTAAAGCTGATAAGCCTTTATTCTTTAGATTACTATTGTATGCCCAAAGGTATATTTTTTATCTTGTATTCAAGCAGAAATATTGCTTTGTTTATTCGAGTGAAATAATTATTATCAGTTAAAAACAATGCCTAGTTTACTTCAGCCATTAAGACCATTGTCTATTTTTACTGTGATGCTCAAAAGCATAAAATATTCAGGATAATGAATAAGCCCACCTCATCTTATCCAACAGTAATTGCACTGTTGAGGCTAACTGCTATATTCTTTGCTAAATGTTTACTTTGTGCAATCATTACGCAAAACTCGTTCAACAGTAATCCTCCTCAAATAGGCTCAGTACCTTAATGGCATATTAGGAGTAAAGATGAGAGATTTTTTTTCTTTTGTTGGAGCAGAAAGTAAAGACTGTACTGTACCTCCACGCTCCAGGATTTTCATCTCACTCTGATCTAATCACATGTATTTAACAGAGCAGAAGATGTGGCTAAGACTCCTGTTCTGTCACTCTGGCTTTTGTTTCACTATTGCAAACCTCCACCCTCACTTCTCCTTTTTAATGTCTAAGTGCTCAAACAGTGTTTCACATGAGCATCAGATACATTGACCAGAAAGAGCAAGTCACTTACACTGCCAGGGTTCACCTTGTGTTGTAAATGTACTTATGAACATGTCAACCCTAAAGCTTTGTGCCGGCCACATGTGGAGAAGTGGAAAACAAGCAACCAAAATGTCAGGATACTGGAAGACTACTTCTAAAATGTGGTAGACACATACCAGACATTTTAACCCTCGTTTAGAAGTCGAATCCATCCTCACCTATAACATTTCAACCTGGTTCAATTTCCTCACCACAACACAAAACAAAACTAGTAAATTATTATAAATCAGGCCAGTAAAATTACTCAAACAGCTCAACCTACTCTGTATGAACTATATAGACGCTCAGTGATGAGGAAAGCCACTATCATTACGGAGGACCCCTCCCATTCCCTCCACCACTCCTTCATGCTTCTGCCATCACGCAGATGCTACAGAACCTCACTAGCCAGGAAAAACATTTACAAAAATGATTTCGTCCCCTCTGCAATAGCCGTTCTTAATAATACAAAATAGACTTCATTGTGTTTTTAGTTATTTGATCTGTTTTACTTTTTTTTATCTGTGTTTTTGAATGTGTTGGGATGTTTTTAATGCCTGGGTGTGGTTTTTACCCCTCAGCCAACTTCGAGCCGAAGGGGTATTGTAATCATTTTGTCGTCTGTCCATTGGTCTGTCCATCCGTCTGTCCATCCATTCGACAATGTAATCACATTATCTGAAGAAAGCATTGCGATATCTGCACCAAATTTATGCTGTGGATGCATCTTGGCATGGAGTAGAAGCCTATTGAAAATAGGTCACCTATAGGGCGTATGGGGCAGTAACTTTCAACAGAATCTTACACTATATTTGGCTGAGGGGTATTAAAAGTGCGCAGCACATTGTTTTAATTCTGTCTGACAGCTGTGACAAAAGAGAAATTTCTGTTTTTACTTGATCTGTCTGTCAGTCGACTGACTCAATAGGCTTGTGCCTCTCTTATGTTGGAAACCCTGAACTCCTCCTCAAGGCTGCTGATGGGGAGGTGAACTTTGTTGCTCCTTCCAAACACTTGTGTGGCAAACCCAGCCATATCCGGAGGTAGCAGCTGATCTTTCTATCCAGGATCTCTACAGTAGACATAGTCACCTCGTATACCAGCAGAGGCAAGAGGATGGGGACAGAATGCCACGCTGGTTTAACCATGCCTTGAACCTACCGAGTAGACTGGATTTGTCTACAGCGGACAGCCAAGCTTCAAGTTTCCTGACGGTTGTTTCGACTGATGCTGAGTCTCTGAGGCACCTTGCCCAAACTGGTGACTAGTTTCTCAGTGATAGATGGTATTGAAGTGCCAGCCATAGAGAAGCAAATCTTGTCCACCACTTTCCCTCTCTTTAGGACCATGGACCTGAATTTTGAGGGTTTAAAGCTCATCCTAGCCCAACCGATGAGCTTTACCAAGCCCTGAAGGATCCACCTGCAACCAGGCACTAATGTGGTGGTGACTCTCAGGTCGTCCATGAATGCTCTGATGGGGGGGGCTGTCAGATTCCAGACTTAGACAGGGGATCTCTGCGTTCTGTTTCAGCTGCTTTTACCAACATGTTCATGGCGAGGACAAATAGGATAACTGAGATTGTACAGCCTTCCTTTCTCAAGCTGGTACCAGTTGGATGTTAGCTCCCTGATGTAACTCTCAGCCTGAAGTTTTCGTCGTAATTCAGGATGAGGTCCTTAATCTTGCAGTGTATATGGTGTCAGATCAGGGTGGTCTTAACCAACTTGTGGGGGATTGACCTGTATGCATTGGCGAGGTCCAGCCAGAGCACAGCAAGGTCTCCATTCCCCTCATGTGCCTCCCTGATCAGCTGGGTGACCACTCCAGTATGTCTCAGGCACTCTGGTGTTCTGGGAATGCCACCGTTCTGTACTGATGTATCAATGCACTTGTTCTTCAGGAGAAAATTCATCCTTCTAGCTAGAAATGTTAAAGAAGATCTTCCCCTCCACACTGAGAAGTGAAATGGATCGGAACTGCTCTAGCTTGGATGAGTTCTCCTCCATGGGAATCCATGGGCATTGGCTACCAAAGCATGACACCGCAGTTGAGGAGATCAAGCATCTGGTCACAGTGGCCCCTCACCGCCACTCCTCACCGCCCCAAAACATCTCCAGACATGCACATCATTGACACACTGAGCAGAGCCATGGTCACACCACAGAGGACTGACACTAAGAACACAAATCACAGCATCTGTAGCCTGCAGAGGGCGCAGGAGAACACTGAACAGATAAACCAGGCTGACTGCCTGAATGTCACCAGCCAGCATCTGAGTTCGACAATACACAGAGGGAGATGAGGCTCTTCAGTTACTGAAGCTGACAGTGCTACAGGGATGGCCAGATCGATGGAGGACACCTCCCTGGCCATCAGAGAATACTGGTCAATCAGGGACGAGATCAGCGCACAAGGTAGAGTGCTCTTCAAAAGCCAGCAAGTTGTACCATATCGTACCGTCTTCTTCCACTTATCCGGGTCTGGGTCGCAAGGGCAGCAGCCTCAGCAGAGGGGCCCAAACATCCCTCTCCCCAGCCACTTCCACTAGCTCTTCCGGGGGAATCCCGAGGCATTCCCAGGCCAGCTGGGAGATGTAATCCCTCCAGCGTGTCCTGTGTCAGCCCCGAGGTCTCCTCCCGGACAGACATGATCAAAACACCTCCTAAGGGAAGCGTCCGGGAGGCATCCTAGCTAGATGCCTGAACCACCTCAACTGGCTCCTCTCGACATGGAGGAGCAGCGGTTCTACTCTGAGCCCCTCCCGGATGTC